>QVRM01003595.1:0-126002 GCA_003439945.1 Dermanyssus gallinae
CACTGAAGTCTTCGAAGCAACAGCAAATACAGAGTGAAGCCAATGCACAGCTTTTATTTCCTATTCTGATACGGTACTCTGGTTTTCTCTAAGATGCGAAATTAAGATATGCAAAAAAATCCAAAGGGGCTACCGAGGGTTTTTAAAAGATTCTGAAAACAGGATTTTTTGGCAAATTTCTAAAATCATGCAAGCAAGCACGAGATTAGCTCATACAATATATCAAAGGCGAAATTCAAAGAACCGGTATACAGCAGATATCGTACAAATGTCGTGTAGGAATTTCAATGATATATACAAATTCGTCCCTAGAATTAGGGACGAAGGGACATGAAAAGGAAGATAGTTAATTAGCTATTCGCAACACAAACATCTTAGCAGCGTAGAGACGCCGAGGACTGATGAATACCTAGCAACAAATCGTTTGACCCCTGGTGATGTACTATTGGATGTGCGAATATATAAAGGCTGTACTCCTGATATGAAAAAATGGGAAGAATCGCGAAAACTCTTCTCGTGGAAGACAAGCAAATCAAGGAGCAACAAGAAATTAAAAAGGACTTGTTCTCAACCCAGGACCTAAAAGGCTTGTAAATGCTTCGTGCCCTTGAAAGCGTGGCCGTCTTAGGACAAACTGAATGATGGTCCTCTTAGACGCTAAAAACACCTTCCGCTCATAAAGTTGGACGTTACACCAAACATGGCTGTACATTAAAAACATGTTGCATTCACATGGAATCATCTGAGGCTGCCCTGAGAGCAAAATTACCTTAGGGAACCCCTATAAAAAAAGTCTCAACTAGAGTTTATCTGGGTCTAAACTAACATATATTTTGCGCAATTTTATTTACCACAGATACGCTAAGCAAACCAAAGCATAAAAGTGTTAGATAACTAAATAGACCTAATGTAGATACTGAAGTTTGCTTCCGCGAAAAGGCGAGCCAATTTGTTGACTAGTAAAAATTAATATCAAGATCTGGATACTAAACTGTATAGGTCTAAATAATCGTCCTAAAAAAGGCAAAGTACCTTTTGGTTGCAGAACAACAAAGTCAACAGAGAGCGGTATAAAATAACGCAACCCACGCTCTAATCTCACTCTAATGAGCAGGGTATACCAACAACGGTGATGCGACTAGCAGTTGTGGTTAGGTCTTGAACGAAATCGTTGTAATAGTGGTTAGGAAAGGCAAAGATGGATGAGTGCATGAGACGCGTGTCGAGACAAACTCTGGAATTTTTTAAAGAGTAGTAGTGTGCGTGTAATGTCATGAGAAAATAGATTACTAAAAATCCAGGTGCTTGATTAAATAATTAAGGTATTGGTCCAATTGCAGTCGTTTCTACTCTAGCCTTTAGACTTGTTGATATTGAATTGCTGCTATTAGAGACATTTGTTTGTGAAATGGGGAAGATGTTTCTGCAAACGGTTTGCTTGTGAAATGGCAGCTGGTCTTCTAAGAGATATTTTTTTCTGAAAGGTTTTGGGAATGCATGATAACATATGTCACTAGCAGCCTGCGTGACTAGAGTAAACCTCACAAACCCAATAAACCCGGAAACCTCACCATCTTCCCGGGCGCGGTAATACTTGGCATTTCTCCAAAGTTATTACTTCTTTGGATATTTTGAGCGTCAAAATGGACCCAGAGGCAGGTTCGCCGCCTCCTTCCACGCTGCCGTCGAGATCATCATGTAGATAACCACCTCTCAGATAACCACCCCACCATCCTCTGTGGGGCGGCCCCTAAGGGCCGTGGAGCCCGTGCACCTTGCCTTCCAGAGAGACTCGCAGTGTAGAACAGTCTTGTACACCGTCCGCCTTCCCAAATTCAATCTAACGGAGGTGTAACTGGTGACCTTTTTTAACTTAGCAATGCAGCGTTAGCACTGACCGTGACTGAGCAGAACCTAAGCTGCGCAGTAAGTTAACTTTTCGTATTGGCAGTCATATCAAGTTTTGAGGTCCGATTCGTCTGACCTGTTGGTCCAGCTCCCCCTGATTGCCTGTGGCGTTACCTGCGCCCACTTCTACCAAGCCGCGATTGGGCCACTCCTGGCCCCGGTGGGATCCAGGTTTTCCTCTAGAATTTTTTTGCTTATTTGTCTCCCTACCAAGCCACGATTGGGTCACTCCTGGCCCCGGTGGGATCCAGGTTTTTCTCTAAAATTTTCTCGCTAGCGGGTCTCATGGCAGTATATTCTCTAGGACCAATAGGGCTTCGGTCGAAACTGTCCGGCACGCCCGGCGAACCCTAATTGCTAATGTTTGTTGCGCCGACCTTAGTGCCCTCCTATTTTTTCCCGTCTGTAATGCCATGTCCGTCCAAACGGGCGCCGCGTAGAAAGCCGCTGCTTCGGCAGCCAAAGCTAGTTGCCTTCGTTTCCCACTGATACCCCCTCAGTCTTTTGTCTAATGGGACTTGGCACTGGGCCTTTGCCGTGACATGTTTTACATGTGCCGCTCCAGTTAACTCCGTGTCAAATATCACAACGGTGTACTCCGCTTCTTTCATAATTTCTAGCGGGAGGCCCATCATCATAAGGTAGATACACTTTGCTCTCTTCCGGCCCGTTGGATACAGTGCATCTTTCTTATGCGGTGCGCGCGTCAGATAAGTGCGGTCCATGCACTCCATCACCATCAATAAAACTTCGTTGGTTTTCTCCTGTAGAGGCGCTTCGGCCGCGCCGTGACCATAAGGACCAACTCATCCGCGTAGACTAACAGCTCTGCCCCTCCTAGGTAGTTGTTGATGTTCAGTACCCCGTCAGCCAAGTTGCAGAGGACGGGTTCTAAAATCGAACTCTGTGGGACCCCGGTAGTAACCCTGTATTCGTGCCCCTCTGCAACTAGACTTCGTTCACCCAGGTTAGATGAAGTCATTTGGCAGATGTACGTAAGTAATTCCTTTCTCTTCAGCGCGTATAGCACTAGTTTTCAGTTCATTGCATTAAAGGCATTTTTAGCATGCAAGAGGATCAGAACCACAAATACCCTCGCTTTAGGAGTCTTTGCACTCTTGCGATCCGCTCGTTCCAGGACCTTATCAGGGGCTCCTACGGTAGATTTTCCTTTCCGGGAACCATACTTAACATCTGATAAAACTTCTCTCGTTTCGATTTCATTGCTCCAAGATCTTCTTCAGGGTGTCGGAGAAGCAAATGGGTCAATAAGCCGAGGAACTTGTCCTATTTCAGGGATTTGAGATGAGAATAAGGCTACCAAAGCCTGGGAAACCTCCTTTCCCCAAGCACTCCGTTGGTCACAGTCTAGAAGACCTTCCGGCACCGCGTAACGAATAGCTTGGCTACCCCCTGGGGGCATACCGTCGAAGTCAGGACTTTTCTGGCGCCACCTCTTCTTCAGCCCATCTACACTCTTCTCGTGTATATCCTCCAGGGCAGCTGGGCCCCTCATTTTCCCTCTAGAAGTGGTCTCTAACGAAACCAGAGATTGTCTTTAGCAGCACGACCGATTAGAGCCTCAAGGGAGTTCTCCAAAGCTTAGTTGACAATCTGGTACGGCAGACCCCATATGTCCACAGCATATATCGGCTTTCTCCACGCTCTATGATCGATTTTCTGTCCCGGATGTCTTGGACTTGGATCACCCTATTTCTCTTATTACAGTTATTTTTATTAGAAATAGGGTGTCCACCTGTTGAATGTGAGGTTCAAATATGGATTTATGGGACAGCAGCAATGAGGAGCACTAGGTGGAAGGCTAGCGGTGGGAGGCATCGGCATTTACCTACGGCCTTTGCAGCCCACGAATTTCATCACGTTATCATCATGAATTACAGGACGAACAATGTTCAAGCAAATGTGATTAACACCACGCCGCAGTGTGTCCGGCAGTTCGGTTCATAGCAGAACTGGCAAAACGCTAGATTGATGGTTGTGTCAAAACACTCCAATGTAACATAAACACAATTACCCAGCCCATGTGTTAATCAAATAAATAATATTTTAAACGTGGATGCCAAGGCAAAAGTGTGTTCGTTTATTGTTAGCAAATAACCCTCGGAATTCTGTTTCGGTACATTCCAACGTTTCTCTTCTTCTAATGACAACTTTGAACGCACCCACCGATACCGTCGATAAGTTGTTCTTAATTTTCTCAAAGTTCCGTTGTTCTCTTGTATGGGTTCTCTTCCCCTTTAAGGTGTCACACTCACAAATACATCATCTGATGTCTTCTCCTGAATTTCGGCTTCGCCTTTTGGCGGCAAGGTTATCTTCTTCCGCTTGACGCCAGTGCTTGGTTGGCATGTTAAGCTCGTTTCACAAGGAGTTTTGGTATACATCGTCGGGGTATATTTGTTCGTTATCAAAACGGACACGAATTGCCCTATGCGCTGCTGAAGCCTCATTTATTGGGTATACTTCGGGGCCTATAAAGCACATTACAGGGTCTATGATGCACAGTACTGAAAACTGAGTCGCACCGACAATATCTCTGAAAAGGATCACACTCAAACTTGCTAAATGCGACCAATTTGGAAGAGCGAGTAGACAACACGTCCGCTCTCGACGAATCAAACGCAAAGAAATAAATTAGATCAAAACAAGTATATGTATATATATATATATATATATATATATATATATATATATAACTGGCATAGGGATAGTGCGCTTGATGGCACTTAGGTCGCGATATGAAAGAACGACATCATCTGCATACACCACCACGACAATTTTTTGGTGCTCATTAACAACTACTTAACAAAGTATCCGCCTAATAACCTACAGAAGGTTCTAACTTAACCTCTAGACTAGTAAAAGCAGGTCTTCCCACTTCGAAGTCAAGCGCGCGACCCTAGCACCTGTCTGAGCCCCTACACTACAAGATAAAATATAGCTTTAAATCCTTTTTTGTTTGTTCTGGGAGGTTTCGGGAATGCATGATGCACATGCGCCACTAGCAGCCTGCGTGACTAGTGTGAGACTCGCAAACCCACTAAACCCGGAAACCTCCCCACCCCCCCCCCCCCCCCAGGCTCGGTATTACTTTGGCATTACATCGAAACTTTTAATCCTATCTTCCGTGGACTGTTTGAGTTGTTTTAATGAAACTTTAGGATTGCCAGTAATGGTCATGTGTAACTGGCAGAAACCACTACAACCCAACAGGCATCTTGTTAGCGCATTTTACTCAATGGCTTCTGCAGTAAGCTCTGCCAAAGAAATGACGCCCACGATCCTGATGTGGCGTTTATTCGACCAGCCGTGTTCAGTCTACCGTTTCGACACCTGTCAGAAAGCTGTTCCTGCTACGCAGTTACCTCGATGATACTTTATTACTATAAACATATGCGTTTACTATCTTGATATGCTACATACCATACAAATGGTGCAATAAATCATTGGTAAAAATGCGATAATTATAGTAGTTATTTAGTTGAATAAAGTTGGAATTCGTATTGATCCATGAAGGACCATATATTCCATTTATGAATTTTACTGAAATCACTACTTATTTTAAGGTAGGTAGAATATAAATCTGCCTGCAAGCAAGGTTGCCCCTCATGCAATGTGTGTATGTCAAAGTAAGAGTTGGTCAACGTTCAGGTAAATTCAGCCTTGCATTGTTTTACCTGCCACCTCAGGCTTCAACCTGCAGTTGTCCATATTGACATGGGACGATTTCAATTTCAATCAACAACTTCAATGGGAACAAATAGTGACGCCACCGGTGGAATAATTCATCACTCCTCCCTTACTGCAGATTCAGCATGCTCTGACGCCTGGTCCATTGATAAAGTAACCGCAAAGAGATACAGATACTCAAAGGAGGTCGCACCTCTAGCCTGGCAAAATGCTAGATTCACGGATTTTTTCAAGGAAAAAGCAGTGATGATGTAGACGATCGAGATCAATATCGGCGATTTGCGAAAAAGCAATCTCAAAAAGTTCTTAGAAATAATGATCATAGAGAGAGTGCCCCCAACTGTGAAGAAGACCCTTCCACCGGAGCAATTCTAGTTCAGGAGGGGCCAAGGTACCCGGAACGGTATCCATGTGCTCCAGTCTGAGGTTAAACGAAAGTCGCCAATATCCGGAGGTCACTTATATGCAGCCTTTGTGTAAAGGCATTCCCCCGCCCCTAAAAAATAAATCCACGCGTCGCTCTACCGTTCAAACGTCTCGTTTCATATTAAGGTCCATCTTTAACTCCATAATACTATCCAAGTAATTGCCCTCCCGCCAGCGTTCAAGCGTTGTGACTATGTAGTCAACCACGTCCGCCAGGCAGAGACGCTGCACATACTCCTCTCTTTTAGCACGAGGTAATAGTTCACAATTCCGCATCAGGAGATAATGGAAGGGGTGGTTCCTAGTGGGTAATACGTGCGAATTGGATCGAACCCTATACCCTTCCCCGGCGTTTAGCTCCACACTACCCTCCACTAGTGTGCAAAAAAACACATTTCACCCCTTAAAAACACCTCCAGACGCCGCAAAATGTGTCCTTGCCGCACTAACGTGTAATCCAAACATTTCAGGGAATGTGTGCGTTTCGAGTAGGAAACAGCGCTTGGAATTTTAATTTTACACCATTTTGGAAGCCGTACCTAATTGTTATCGTCATTTTTTTAAGCAAGTGAAGACTTGGCTGAGCAGTAGAGCTCCAGATTACTAAAGAAAGGTCCCTGGGTTAAACACTAGGTAAAACAATATTGTTTTCATCTTTTTCTTTATTAGGGGCAATTTTAAAGACAATTATGGACTATAACGGACGTGATATGGACGTGATAGTCCATAATTGTCTTTGTTGTGTCTTGTGGAAAGACAATTATGGACGTGATATATCAATGCATGAACCTGCTATCCACCGATCCTATATTAAGTTCGTTGAACTCGGCTTTGGCTTCTTCTTCTTCTTCCGCCCATCGATTGAGAATAAGATGATACAACGAAATCAACCTTTTGAAGAACTCCAACACTCGGCACAATCTGTTTTAATCTCATTGTTGGCTACCTAACCAATTGAGGCCGAAGTTGACCCGCTCGAAAACATAAGCGTGTCTTGCTTATCTGAAACGATATCAAGCTGTTCCAGAATAAATTCCGCTCCCTCCTTCCCAAAAAGTTGGACATCAAAGTTATCAACTCATCAGGCCAATCAGCGGAGGATTTACTAGAACGGGCCATGGCAGACTTGGATACCGAAAAGACTAGCGCAGTCTTCCTTCACCCAGGTGACTACGAAGTGTTGCAACCAACAGGTACCAAAATGTTATCAGTTGTCCGTGGCTTTGCTGAGTGGCTAAAGGAAAAACACTCTGATTCAAAATTCACGGTGCTTTCAATGCCCGTGACAATTCTAGAGTATTGTCAAAATGCCAACTCAGAACTGCAGAGTCTGCCTGAAGGCAATCTTCTGAAGTACATTCTGTCAAAAATTCAATCGGATCTTGTTCGATTCAGTCAAGGGAAGTACGGCCCCGAAACAGCAGATCAAATAGTCCAAGTAACTGCCAGAAGCGTCGCACGCTTTTTTAGCATAAAGGCAGATAAGGACGTTTCAAAAAAGGTGTCTCCAAACAGGAAGCTCGGAAAAAAGAGGATAGCGGAACAACAACGCCAGACTATACGGCCTCCGAAACCCGATCTCCAAAAGTACGTTATGGAAATGAGGCAGCATTTTGCCTCGCTCGAATGGTGTGAGTGTCATACCATCTGGACGTTTGCCGTCCTCCGCGCAGAGGCCTGGGAGTTCAAGAATGCACGGACGACCGCACGACCTAAGGATTCTGCCAAAGGTCTCATTAATAGCGGCATGTCTCGAGCGTCGTCCTGCACTAATAATGCACGATAGTCCGTGATGTCCTAGTTTATCGACCTCCGCTTATTATGCCGATACCAACCTGCAGGGGTTGGTTCTTCGGTATGCGCATCAACCGATATTTTTGCAACTTAAGCCCCACTTCCTTGCTCGCCTTACGCCTTGATAACAACATGGCTATTTTGCCACTTGCATGGATTATCCCTAAGCAACAACGATTATTGCCATAAAGCAATCATCATTTACTGATGATTGATGACAAATTGGGGCCGCTGCCCAACCTGCTGACTGACGCACTTTATCAGTCAAAACAAATGTCAATGTCTTTTTTCTTCCAATTATCTATATCTCTATCTCCTAATTTATTTTTTCTTCATCTGTAAGGATTTCTAGGTATATATATATATATATAAAAGGATATCTGGACTCGAAGGTCTAGTAAGCCCGAGTGGGAACGACCCTGAAACGAACAGTATACATAGTCACGGACGTGATTAAACTGGCCGGTAGAAAAGAAATACATTGGTTAATATCATATAGTTAAACAGGGTACTATCCACTGCACACGCAACAGTTAACTTACTTGTCCGCTGCAACATCAACAACAACAACAACAACAACAACGAAAAGAGTAAAAGCGTAGAACATGTGAAATAAGAGCAAGCTAGAGATCACAAGATACAGAGCAAAATAGGGAAGATCCACATCGAGAGAGGGAGAAAGTGCCAGCGATCGCTATCGGGTGGCGATCCTCTTAAGAATTGCGGCGATGATGATGATGAGGCTGCGTTGATGAACTTTTGTCGTTGCCATGCCACTATCATTACAGCATCACCGCGTTTTCATTAAGCAATGCACATGATCATCATCATTGAAACCCTTGCGGCTTTATTGTGGAGGAACACATCAGGGTGAGTTCTGAATCGCCCACGCTGCCGCCCAAGGCGAAAGCGGCGACGTGAGGTGAGCCAGCCTAAAAAAAGCCGCAAGCACCCTGTCAATGTCTGGCGGGCGTTAATACCTCTCTCTGACTGATTTACTCGTAGAATAAGAACGTGATGGTGGTGGTGGCGATGCTTCATTATCATTGTTCATTAGCGTCTACAGCTGGTACGCTGCGGGCCGGATCGATAGCGCGTGATGGAAGAGAGGGTGGTTTTGGCGGGCGTCATATTGTTGTTGTCGGTATTGTTGTTGTTGTTGTTGTTGCTGCTGTTGTCGTTGCTTTTCTTGACCTTCTTGTTGTTACTATTGTTGCTGTTGTTGTTGTTGTTGACAGTGACGTCGACAACGGCAACAGTATTGGTATGGGAATGTGATCGTTGTTGTTTCGCTAGCCCGCCATGACGACTGATCGGAAAACGCCCAGACCACGGAATCTGAGCCGTGCGTCATGGCCGTAATAAATCCATAAATGGCCACACTGTGTCGCGACGTCCTCATAGAATAAATCTTCCTCGACCTCAAGTTGAGGCGGGGAAGGCAACGTATAGCATGTATGGCCAATGCGGTCGTGCCGCCAGAGTGTGGCGTGTCCTGCAGCGACTGTTGCCTCCTTGATGGAAACCGGACATGATCTGGGCTGAGCACATGGCGTGCTACTCGTGGCGGCCATCATAAACAAACGTAAGTATGGCCGGCCCACTGATCGCCGTGTATAAGATTTCGTTCTGCGCTCGACGTCTCTCGTTCTCTCTCTCTCCATCCCGTTTCTTCTCCCATTATTTTCTTTCGTTTCCTTAACATGTTTCACGGCGTTCACTTACAATTCGTATGAATCGAAGTATTCCGACATAGCTCCGCGTAGTCACAATAGTTGCAAAGCAAATTTTGCGTAATAAAGTTTGTCACTAATGGATTCACCCCGATTGCTTTAGTTGTCGATACGAAATACAGCTACCATGTGCTGTCACACAAATCATACTAATAACAAGTTTGTCAGGTATGCAGCGAACAGATTAGCAGCAATGAGAAATAGTAGCGAAACAGATTGTCTCAGCTGTTATCACTCCGTGTATAAAAGGCGAACGCCTCCTCATGGCAGAAGAGATAATGGTATCTGTCACTAAGGTTACTGATAAATAAACCACACATTCGTGAGTCTCATCGTTATCACCAGCGATAAGAATAAGAAATAGAATACGAAATAAATCATAATTGTAATAATATATGGCGCATATAGCATCTGATTATTGGCAGGTGCAAGGGCATTTCTTCGCAGCAGCCCTGTTACTCACAACTCACAGAAACTTCACCTCACGATGATTTATTTGAGATGAAAAGAAACAGTTTTTAGAGAGACGGACGAGGAGAAAAACAAAACATGTTAAAAACAGCAAATGTTTTTTTAGCGTAACAGGCTCAAACAAAGACAGTCCCTTTCTCATGAAGGAGCTCATTAGCGTCTGTTGTCTGCACCGTTCTGCTAGACGCCGATGCATTGTCATGACCACGATAGTGCATCATTTTTCTCATTTGTTTTGCCCCTTTCGGCCTACCATTCGCTAGAGTCAATGTCCTATCATTAACGATGAGTCTGAAATCTAACCTCGACTAGTCCTACGCCACTTTATCAAGAAGGAATCGCCGCGTGCCTAGTCAATCTCTCGAATGCCAGGTAAAGACCATGACCCTCAACAAATCAATATTTGTCATTAGGAATTTGAAGTGTGCGCTCATAAAATGTAAACGGTATTTTTGTTCTCCAGTACCTCTTCGTCAGCTCAGCATACACGCGAGCGCCGCTCTTGTATCGTTGTTGCTGTTACAATTGTTAATAGTGTTGTTGTTGTTGCGGTGTGGAAATTCCACCAGACGACGGTGCATAGTCAGACAGCAGTCAGTGATGATCGACCACATCTCGTCGTTCATTTAGCGAAGAAGAAGACATGATTGCGTTGGTAGGTTTTCTGCTAGCGGCGCCAGACTTTCAATCGTCAGCCACAGCTCGTGTAGTTTTCGGGGACGGTGTTATGAATGTTGTTGTTGTTGTTTGCTGTTGTTGTTGTTTGCTGCTGTTGCCGTTGTTGTTGTTGTTGTTGTTGTTGCTGTTGTTGTTGCCGTTGTTGTTGCCGTTGTTGTTGCCGTTGTTGTTGTTGAAGACTCCAAAAACGCAAAACGCATGGTCGATACATCAACGAGCATGGAACGCAATCGACAGACCCCACCCACCTGCAAAGGTAGGACGCAAGGAGCAACGCGTAACAAAAAGGCAAAATTAGAAGGTGTGACTGCTAGCAATCGCTGCTAGCTCAGAAAGTCCAGCAATTCAGCCAGCCAGCCATCCAGAGAGCCAGTCAGTTGCAAACATCTTGACTATCGTCAATGCGACGAGACGCCGAGAGAGAAGGTTGCCACAAACTACGTAACCGTCGAGAAGGAGCAGGCATCTCAACAAACACAGCGAGAAGATGAAACGAACGGCAGAAGGAAGCGCAAGCTGACGGGGAAGGGCACGAGTAGGAAGAGAACGAACGAGAGCAGAAAAAAAAACAATAGAAGGCAAACGAAGCAAACAATTGAATAATTGGCCAAGATTGCCATGATAGCGCGAACGACGAAGCGGCACAAACACGCACACACAGATACGCTCATATACACCGACAAAAAGACAGACAAACAGACAGACAGACAGACGGACAGTCACACACACATACACATAAAGACAGACCAGATAAACAGACTCTCTCTGATATGCATCAACTTCGTTCGCATATGACGCATGCATGATGTCATCGTAGCGCAGCGGTTGTGTCGATCTCGTCGTAACCGCCGATCCGCCATTAGCATAGCCGGCTTTGTTGCTGAAGACGCTGCCAAAGTAGTCCTCACTCGTTAGCAACGTTGGTCGTCATACAGACAGGCGTTTTCATACGACGTAGGTCTCAACTCTCTCTCTCACAAACCAGAACACGATAGAGCAAACGTGATGATAAACAAGTAAACAAAACGAAACAACAACAACAACAACCACAACAACAAACAACAACAACAACCACAACAACAACAAAACCAACAACAACAACAAAACTAACAACAACCAGGCTATCTGTCGACGTACACGTATAGGGTATAGTATAGTCTGGACACGAATATGTGCCAGATAGATCTGTACTGTATCTACGGTCAGTGTGCACGAATAGACGTGCATTCCCTCTCGCCTATTATTTGTGTTTCAATTCAAGTCGAAATAGAAAGCGAAACAATGCGAATCGAACCTACCTGCGACGGGAAGGCTGATGAGTTTGCCTAAAATAAACCATACATGTTATAATTGCTAATTAAAGAAATTTCCGGTCTTATAAACAGTTACCGAAATGATCGGTCTGATCTAAGATATTTTCAACGAGGACCGAACAGAACGGCTGCGTGCAAGATAAGTTGTTTATCTGTTCTACGCTCATGCTAGAATGACGATACGGATCAACTTCACGACGCTAAAAGCACACACGGCAATGTTTGAATCGAATAAAAATAAATAAAGTATATCACATGCAAGCAGGCGTTAGGCGAGAGCAAACGGTTGGACGTGTACGTATGAGTATATTATATACTTCAGTTATTACAGTTGTGATGTATGAACGTTTATGGCAGGTTCATCCTTCTCTGGTCGCTTTCTGCCCTAATAAACATTTAAAACAGATTTCAACACATATATCATAGCATACGTTTACTGCTACAACGTAGGTACTTATATTTTACTGTCATTTCTATTAATGCGTCTACTGCTGCTACTACTACAACAACAGCTACTAGAGCCTTTGCCACTTTTTTGGGCAATACCACACAACGATGCTTCTGAATTGCCAACCGACGAAGAGCGCAAATATAGATAGTCGTGTATCGTACAGAGTCGTTCTCTCTGTGGACGGTGGGTGATGACTTCAGAGTGATTTAGTTTAGATTAGCAGATTACCTAAGTGTTTATGATATGGCAGCCTATATCGTACCTTGTTGCCGCCAGCCACTTTTGTTGTTCCTGTTAATGCAATTTGCCCCAACAGTCCAGATCGTTACAAATGTCGGTGTGGTTGAGCTTAAGAACTCAAGACCTCCGCGTTGCTTAAATAAATGTGTCATACACACACATATATATATACATATATATATATATATATATATATATATATATATATATATATATATATATATGGCGACCAATATGGTCAATATGGCGACGCTTATCTCAAGGGGTACACATTCATTCTACGCATCCAAAATCGGATTTACTCAATCTGGTGTGGAAATAAATGACGTGAGCGTCCAGGATAAGACAAAGCCAGCTAGGCTTTACGCGATAAATATTCCTGCACAACAGCAAACTTGAGGTGAACTGATTCGCTTGCTAACCCCCCCCCCCCAGCGGATAGTTTTCGTGTGTCAAGACATAATAAATACCGCGCAGTGGGAAGCTATACCAGAAGCTCTGCTGCGAGTCTTGTACGCTCTCGGACAATGGGTAAAAGAGCAAAGGCTCTGGTCAATGCACTTGGCAAACTCATACAGATTTTGCTACGGAGTGGAGCCGTCAACGGCTCTCTGGCCTATCAATTTTAGAGCAAGGGTATTTGTTTTGAAAAAGAAAAATGGCACAACTAGCGCTATCACATGCTTGTCTACATTTCGTAGGATAGCACTGACGATTGCCTGTTGGAAGAAAACGTCGCGAATCGGCGAAGTAATAGGTGATCATCAGCTCGGTTTTGCTAATGGAAGTGGCACAGAAGTGATGATACATGTCGCGTGACCCTATCCAGCCTAGTGCGAGTCAGAAGACATAGTCATTATCAAATTTGATTTCTAAAATGTTTTCTACAGCCTTCGACGTGACCGCCTTCTAAGGGTCGCTGTCTTGCATGTTTCTGACCTATACCGTTACGTTATGCGGGCATACAAAAATCCAACTAAACTGCTGTTGATGGGCCACGTTATACCTTTAGAGTCGGGCTAACAGCAGGGCGACCCATTAGGTCCTCCACAAATTTGTTTTGCCATCAAAGAGTTGATAGACGCTCTCGTGTTCCCGCGTATTGAATGGTACTTGAATGATGGCGTGTTAGCTAGACCATGTAATCATAAGGTACTGGACTTAGAAACGAAAAGCACGTTACGCCCGCGTCAGATTGGTAACCGATCTTCTTCCAGACTGTATTAAAACAAATGGGCAATCTCGTCCTACTAGGCGCGCTACTTCGTGATGATAGAAAGGAAGTTCAGGTATCTGGTTGGCTGGAGAAGTTACTCGCTTAAGTCCCCTGTGCACATAGGGACTTCTTTCCTTTAAGGTCCTGCTTGTCGACAGCACGGGTAAATCACCTGTTCCGTAGGTTAAGCTTAACGGAATATATAGGTCTTTTAGAATAGTTAAACGCCCTTACGTTGAAGTCCCTGTTTTCCTTACTTAATCTAAATCTATCCGAGGCAGTTTGAAGGCAAGCCCCTCTGCCAGTGGCAAAAGCAGACTTAGGCATTCCACACGCTGACTCCGCCGCAGGTCCCGCGGTGGTTGCATCAACGTCTAGTGCCTGGGGTGGTGGACATCAGGGCTGGACGTGGGGCCGATGTAGTTTGTCATCACGTTCTACGAGAGACAATTATTTACATCGTATAATGAGTTAAATAAATCTCACAGTTTTACACATATATATATATATATATATATATACACATATATATATATATATATATATATAGTCCCCTTCAACCAAAGTGCTAACATAAAAAAAGGAATATAAATAAAATGGTATATATATGTATATATATATATGGCACAATGCCACTAGCAGTATACATGTCTTAACGAGTAAATTAAGCGGATTAACGGCATATATATATAGCGCCGTTAATCCGCTTAATTTATTCGTTAAAACATGTATATGGCTAGTAGCATTGTGCCAAATGTGGAAATCTCGTAGTTCAAAGTAATCCCAGACCCCAAACGTCGTTGGGAGTCTCCGCTGTTACTCTGTGAGCATGTATCACTGTGATCTTTACACGATTGGTTGTAATAAATGCGTGAAGTGTGGCAAAAAATGGTGGCCCTATATTTTTTTCAGGGACTGTATATATATATATATATATATATATATATATAAAGCCCATGTAGTCTAGTAGCAAATCTGGATTTACTAGCCGATGTCTGTGTTACCAGGTTTTAATCACCCGCCCCCTCCAATTAGTTGAATTATGCTGCTAAAATCGCCCGGAAGCAGCCCCTTTTATAGGATTGCAGTCTGTAGACTGGGTGTGCGCTTACATGAGTAGCACGCACTTTTAATGTAAACAAGCGTTTATTGTCTGGCACATTGTGCACCAGAAACATTCACCGATGTTACGTTTCCTTTCAGTGAGGTGCTTTCTTAATCTACGGGTAGAAAACTGGCGAACACGGTGTGTCGAACACGGAAATGCGCAACGTAGTGCTGATAGGCGGCAGCACGATTAATTACACTAGGCGGAATTAATAAAGTGCATTGACACGTTAGGAAAACAATTCTATATATATACATATATATAGGGGAGCAAAATAGTGTGTGTGTGTGAGACGCCCGGCAACTATCGAAGCGGTCCGGCGGCGCGTGTGCGACTCCAGATGGCATCGAGAAGTCGACGCCCTACGCTAACGGCTCCACGGCGGCGGCGGCGGCGATGAGTCTCTCGTCTCTTGCCACGCTGACGTCCACTGCCGCCTGATAAACGCAACAACAAAAACAGCTACAGCAGCAACAACAGCAATAAACAATGATAAAAACAGTTACACTAACAAATATATATATATACATATATATATATATATATATATATATATATATATATATATATATACACACTAACAAATATATATATATGCATATATATATATATATATATATACACACACGTATATATACATATATATATATATATATATACACACGTATATATATATATATATATATATATATATATATATATATATATATCTACACGTATATATACATATATATATTGCAGTTGAAAATGTTTTTAGCGTCGCATGCGCAGCACGCGCTTGGCGAATCGCCAGCCAGGATGGCCGAGTGGTCTAAGGCGGCGGATTTAAGCTCCGCTTCTCGTAAGAGAGCGTGGGTTCGAACCCCACTTCTGGCAAATGTCTTTTTTTCTTCTTTAAATTGATCTCGATCAGAAAGTAATAATTTATTACGATTAGTGATGACGGTGGTATACATAAATCTATGTTTACACATAATGATAATGTATCTGATATATTAAACAGTAACAAAAGATGATGATATTTTTCGTTAAGGTGAACAAAAGTCATACTACTATTTACAAGCTTTACGGGCTTAGATATTCAACGAAGTCACCCATTACGTATCACTTTACGTCGCTGGCGAAAGCAGTAACAACATAAATACGTATAGCTAGAGAAACCGAATTGGTTCTAGAATGTTAAATAGTTTTACTTGTTTCAACACATTGGCCTATGGTTTAACTGTTTAAGTAATACAATTTACACACACATATATATATATATATATATATATATATATAACTATGTATATGCATGTGAACATGCATATATACATAGTTATATATATATATATATATATATATATATATATTTTTTTGTTTTTTTTATATATACTTGGACGTGAGTCATTCGATAATATATTTTCCTACAATATTAATCCTAGCCTTCTCTCTATAATCTCGAAAGGATCAAACAACTAAGATACCGCTGAACAAAGTATGGAGGGCTGTATGAGGACTAAGTCAAAAATAAAAATAAAGTTTAAATTACGTCCTTAATTTGTTTCTTTTTAACCTTAGTTTCAAAAGAGCCTCGGATAAATGTACATATATATATATATATATATATATATGCATGTTCACATGCATATATACATAGTTTTTCTTATAATAATGAGAAGATAATGCACTCTCTCTCTCTTTATTGATACAGGGTGTGCCGGGGTGTTGCCGATTCGAGCCTTGTTATTGATCGAACTTTCAATTGAGCGATGCTCATTGAGAATAGATGATAAGTTACTGATACCGCTAAGAGTCAACAAACGTGCTGCCACAAGGACTGTTGGAGAAACCATAGACATCTTAACATGTTTGCTTATACTGTCGCTCTAAGCACCCCTGATACTAACGAGTCATATGTGCACTTATATGGTTAGCATGTCAAGCGAATAGTAAATTCATATATATTGGCAGATCGCAAAAAGTCTGCGCATGTTTCCTTCCTCTCATTTCGCCCATTATTTAATTACTCCTTTCGCCTCTCTGTAATAAGGCCCACTTTCCACATTACTTTATTGGGGTCCTTCCACTTCTCGTTCCCACTGTCCGGACGCTTTCCCGTGCCTCCCTGTAGCGTGATGTACCCTCTCCTCACCCCCTCACCCCCCCCCCAAATAACAGCAGGCACCCCACCCCGTAGCACTGCCAAACGAGGTAGGGTTGTATCTATGTATGTGTATGAGGTCTGTAAATCCTCACCACCGATGCAGATTTCTATAAAGAGACTACGCAAATTTCATAGTGTAAAATGTGTACCCGTAAATTTGAAAAAAATATATTTGAGAACATCTTTCAATAGTAGTCGGTGTCAGACACCCAAGTGGAGCGGGTTGGTCCCCGTGGCCGGGTGGAGATAGATTGCCCTAGACGTTCAGACGTTGCCGCCGGTCGTCATTGGTCGTCAAAGATGGCCCAGGCACGAGCAGCATTGGGAAAGGGCACACCACCCGCCGCTTCGGTAGCGGGCGTTTTCCGGACCACAACGAAGAAAGACACCGATAGCATCCACGACGTGATGACAGCGACGACGACGACGACAACAACAACAACAATAAAGCAACGGAAACAACAACACCTACAGCTGACGAAACAACAACAACAGCAACAATGACTGCTCCTTTGAAAGCAACGGCGCGCGATGCCGCGCTGCTTATCGTAGGTATATAGCCATAGTGCAAAGGCGTCGAAGCGGCAGGAAACGTCCGACTCGGAAGAAGAAGCCGCTGGCGGCACAAACGTTCATTGGACGGCCTTAGAAACAGTCACCGTAGCTAACGTACAGGTAAATCGTACAGATTTTGGCCTCATCAATTTGCCTCGTTCCAGTACGATCCTTCGGTGTTGTTCGAAGTGTGCCAGAGTTCGACGCCTGACGCCGGTCAGGCTGAGGCAGGCCATTCACCCAGTCGTTAATGGTCACATTGAATTCCAGTCCCAACACCACCTGGTGATTTGGTTAGCCGATCTCGCGTACTGATCTCTTCCGTGCTCGAAAGTTCCAAGGTGTGGAACCACCTTGACACTTGCTAGAAGCAACCTTTATTTTGGTACCGCCGTTTCTGCCATCGTCGTTGTTGCTGCTGCGGCTGCTGCTGCAGTTGCTACGTCAAAGTGTCCAATCCAGATGTTCGATGATCAGCATATGTACAGCGTAGAGCGAGAATCGCTACGACGGACGAACAGACAGACAGACAGGCGGCAATCCGATCTACTTGTTGACTGATTTATCGTCATTCGTCGAGTGGACTGCTGGACGGCTGGAACTAACCTATCCGTTGCCTAGCCGTCTCTAGTATATCAGCGACCCCTTCACAAACCATTTTGCCACTTTCAACCCGCAACCCGGAAGGAGTACTTGGCCAGCGATCATACCTACCAGGGTCTATCTGGCTGCGCTGGCACTTTACTACTATAACTACTACTACTACTACTACTAAGAAATACGAACCGACCCATCCAAGTGGTCATTGCTTTTGTGTCGACTTTGAGTTTTGACAGTTACTGAGTTAGCTGGGTGCTTCTTGCGTTGCAGTGACCGAAACGCCGGAAAACAACAAGCGACTCCCCCCGCACTCAACGTTCGCGGTTCGACACCTGCCAAGAGCTCGCAAGGGATCAGCTAGGCGAGTGCCGACCGCACAACGCACGACACAACGCAACAATGACGAAGCGCAGCGGCTCAACGTTGGTGGCGGCAGGGTTTACCTTAACCCTAGTTGTTCTTCTTCTCGTCCTGCCGGCATTCACAGAGGCCTATACTGGGATCATGACCGGGGTGAAGACGATCAATGGTAAGTTAACTACAATTACTTGTATTCATTAGTACGTACGTCACTATGCATACGACTCTACAGCGGCTCTGGCTGCTTGCTGCTCTACTGCTGGCTAAGGCCAATAATGCTAGCTTATAGCAAATCGATTGGCCCCAACGCATCACTGTTTGAACCCCGAGAGTCTCCATCGTCATTTGGTGTCACAGCTACGCGTTCGTTTCGGGGGATGTCGACGACGACCAAGCTTTAAGTCGGCAAAAATAATTATAGATGATGTCTTCTTCTTCATAGTACAAAGAATAAGATAAGCGTATGGGGGACAGAGAGATACAGGCAAATAATATATATATATATATATATATATATATATATATATATATATATATATGTATATATATATATATATATCTCCGAACTGGGCCGATAACTAGGCGAACCCAAAGACTTAGCCAGATAGATGGTGGGCACTTGCTCAACCTCGAGCTCCTGCATGATTCTACACAGATACAGGTGTCGTACCTACGGGTACCACAAAGGAGGATTGGGCTTTGCCGATTTTGTCACCCTAAATCGCCATGCGCCAGTAACACTGATGTCACAGGTGGATCTGGGCTACATATGCCCACTTCTAGACAGGCCGGTCTAGAAGGGTTTAGAACCGGCCTCATGAGGAAAAAAGAGCTCTTCTTATATGCATCAGGTGCAACACCGGTGCGAACACGTACCCTCCGCGAGAGAGTGAGGGTTATCCAAACGCAGTATGAAGGCTCGTAATGACACGGGCAAAAATACGCCTAGGAACAGTGTCATCTAGGAGCACTTCGGGGGTCTGGCTGCACACCCTCCCAAGAGTTCCCAATTTCCGTCAGCCTTTCTGAGGATTTCAACTTTGACAAAGCACTGCTGTTGGTTTTGGCCGGGTCGTTTGCGAGATGGGTCTTGGGCTGACCTTGGTCGGCGACTGTCGCATAAGTTGCTGCTACGAACGATGTCAATACAGTTCTAACGAACAACGTGCTTAAATGCAAGTTGCCGAGGAGTTATGTCACATACACGTATACGAATGAATCGAAACGTGACTGGTCGTGACAGCGAGGTCTCGGAGTTTCGGCCAAGATCGAATCAGTCCGTCACTTGTCGGCTCTGGATATCCCACGCCTATTGAGGCGTATTTAGAGCATGGCCAGCTATTTAACTTCCGATAATGAGCGCTCAGCTTATTCAATCGGAAGATCGTTCTCTGGAGTGTTCTTGTAAAATATTTGTTTCGGCGACCGACCGTTACGTGCGTGCGCTCGCCTTAGCGCGCTCAGCTTCATTTTATTCCTTGTTAAAAAAGAAAGTACTCTACAGCTACAACCATATATATATATATATATATATATATAAATATACTGTGTAGTCGCCAGAAGAAAGGGCGCCACCGCTTCTAACGGTTATCGGTATGAGTAAGACAACTCAAAATAGGTAAAGGTAAAGAGTAGTAAATACATATTTTTACAACTTCAATTTACATACAGCCTTATGATTTGTCCCGGTCTTTTTCTACTTTTTGTTTTTTTCTTACGGAGGTTAGTTAAAGCTACTGCTCAGCATGACCTGCCAGGCGGGTCATGTCGCAAAACGGTAACGCCGTTGTCCGTGGTCGGTTTGTCTTAAGTAAGATAGCTTCATAGGCCACTGTCGACACGAGAACTGGACGGGAGGTGCTGTCATTGACGTTTTTGTTGCTGCTATTGTTTGCTTTCATTATTGTTATTATTAGTGATACGGTGTGCTGTTGTCGTTGCTGCTATAGCTGTTGTCGTTGTTATTGTTGCTGTTGTTGTTGCTGATGTTGTTGTTGTTGTTTTGTTGTTGTTGTTGTTTTATTGTTGTTTTGTTGTTGCTGCTGTTGTCGTCGACAATATCGCTGTACGGTCACCCCAGTTTAGCAGCGTCATTTTGCTTCTCGTCGTACTCGATTTCTAGCGTTTTCATTGATGTCGCTCGTTCATTGTTCTATATGGCTATCGCGTAGGGCTGATTTGCTTGCATTGCTCCAACAATGGTCAGTTTTAGTCGTTGGTTAAATCGCAGTGCTATTACTACCAGTAGTAGTAGTAGTAATAGTAGTGTCGAGCCCGGTGGCGTAGTGGATTAAGTCTCCGCCTCGCAACCGGAGGAGACACATAGGTGCGCGGGTTCGAACCCCACCGCTGCACATTTGTATTTATGGGGGTCCGTCTATGAAGCAATGTGAAAAACAGTTGCGTGGACGTTAAATCTTGGCTGAGGGTCAGCCCGAAAACTTTAGTAGTAATAGTAGTAATCATTGCCCCGGCAGAAGCACCTAAAGCATCTGGTAAGCAACAGCGACATTCTCAGTAGCATATCGAAATAGTGCTGGCAATGACAATACCCGATATAATCTCGTCCCAGAGAGATTTTTAAACGTTGTGTTAATACGAGCGGTTTGGGGGGGGGTACAGTAGAATTCTAGTCGTAGGGGTAATCCTTTTGGGGCTGACTCTCAGCCAAGATTCAACGTCTGTGGGACTGCTTTTTGCATTGCTTCATAGACGGACCCCCATCAATTCAAATCAGTGCTTCACGGTGGGGCTCGAACCCGTGCACCTGCTATGTGTCTCCTCCGGTCGCGAGGCACAGTCGCATGCACCCACTACGCCACCATCGGGCTCGACTAGTCGTAGGGGTAAGGGGAGTAGATGAAGTGTCTATCCGACTGCTGTAGCTGTGGGTGATGACCATCGTCGTGATCATCAGCGAGGTGTTGTCGCTGTTGTTGTCGTTGTCGGGGTGGTGAGGATTTTGTGGTGGCGCCGGCGCTATGACGTCGTTCTGGAATGCAAAGTGGCGAGCTTGTTGTTTATTGGCAGGAGCCGCCGCTACGCCGTCGCATGACATCATAGAGCGACATGAGAATAGCGCCCGCTCACCCGCACGCTGGATCTGTTTCGGTTTCTTCCTCCACTCGAGCCCGTACGACCTGCCGACGTTTATGCAAGGCTGAGGGGGGAGGCCCGAGCGGGAGTCGACGCTTTTCGTCGTTTCGGTTCCGCCACTGTTCCACCGCGCTGTCAGAATTGTCTAAAATGTGTAACGGCCGTCATTTGCGCTGGCACCGCCGCGGCCGCCGCCGCAGCCACGCTCACAGTCGGGCAAAAGTGGCAAATTGGCAAATTTGGCAGAAGATCACTAGCAGAAGCAGCAGTAGCAGCAGCAGAAGCAACAACAACAACAACAACGACAGTTGCCGGCACAGCAACAGTTCAAATCACAACAACATCAACTACCACGGGAAATCCCTGGAATACATTTGGTTGGAATGCAGCTGGCATCACAACGTTGTTGTTGTTGCTGTTGTTGTTGTCGCTGTTGTTGCTGCTGCTGCCTTCCCGGCGAACCTCGTTGTAGTTCTCGTTAATGTCGTCCTCATCATCGTCGACGTTCTCGAGCATTAGCTGCGGAGCCGGGAAACGGAGTCGCCAAAGTATTGTCGACAGGTTGACAACAACAACAACAACAATAACAACGGCAGCGACAGCAGCAGCACCAACAACAACAACAACAACAACAGCAAGAACAACAACAGCAGATGCCGTTCTTCAGAGGCCGTGTCACTACTTTGCTCAAATAACATTGTAAGCACATACGTGTACTTGTCGTACGTATGTGCGTAAGAAGTTCATTCGGTAAATACGGAGTTTTTCTCGCCGCAAGACTTGTGACAATTTCAAAGGTCATGTGCCCGTTAGAACCTTCAGACAGGCGGGGTTTGGCGTGCGCGGCGAGCCGACACATCTGTGTGAAGAGGAAACATTAACCAATGCGACCAGATGTTATGACCCTCATTCCCTGGGACAAGATACCCCGGCCCTTTCTCTCTCTCTCTCTCTCTCTCTATATATATATATATATATTTTTTTTTTTTCTTTGAACAAGGTTATTTATTTATTATCTGCACATTTACAACGGTATGTTGTCTCATATGTTTACAAATATTTGCAAGAAGTCTATAGGGATTTGAACCTAATTCAGTTACCATTTTGTTGTTGGTAAAAAGTTGCAGCCGGAATTAAATTACTTGTGTTTACCTCTTTGCGAGAGTCAATTTAGGAAGACTAGGTGTACCCTATTATTGACGGGGTAATAAGTGTGACTTTAAATTTGTCTTGAAGTTGTTTAATGATTTCAAACAACGCAAGCTAACCGGAAAAGTGTTTCACTCTCTGACAGCTCGTACGCCAAAAGCTTGACTGCCCTTACTGCTTCGATGCATGCGGATCCTCAGTGTGACCGTGTTAGATGCTTTGGTCTCTTTCGCCCCTCCAAGGCGATCAAGTTCTAGTATCTTCGGCCCAATCCCGTGGATATTCTTAAAAATCACTATCAAGGTTAAATAGCGCATGGTAATTTCTATATCTAATATATTGAGTTGTTTTCTTTCTCGACTGGCCGATCCCCGGAACATACGAAGAAAGCGCTCCTGTGTCACACTCTATATATATATATATATATATATATATACACACACACATACATGCATAAACTCCACAACGCAGTCATTTTTTCTTGATCGTCGTCACAGTAATTACAATTCGGATAGGGCTCATGACTTGTGACATCAGCTGCCAGCAAACAGAGTTGGTGGAGCGGCAGGAACGGTCCGATCAATCACTAGTAATGCACACAAAATGTGCGCCTGTCGCCATCTCAATTCAAGGTATATGATACTCTATTATTAGCATAAAATAACCATGAATACCGTGTGTCGACCGCGACGTGCCTCTAAACGCGTTCTAAATAGATATATTGTATCATCCTCGTCATCATTATCATGATCATCACCTTCTTCTTGTCCTTCTTCTTCTTCTTCAGGTAAATGTATTCATCCAACGTTAAAAGTAAAGATTGCCGATGGCGAACTCTTCTACCCGCCTGGTGTGTGCGAAGAACACGCCTGCAGCGTCTCGGAAAAGTAAACAACTTTATAATTTGTTTCGTCTGGATTTACCTAACTCCAGCAACCGAGCCGCATCTCTAAATGCGTATTCGTTTTTGTCAACATGCTTAATTGCATAGGATATATATATATATATATATACATATATAAAATAGGAATCCTAGAAATCGGACGAATATTCACCTTATCTGCAAATGTGTTAAGAGTTGCGGCTACTGTAGTATAAAGTGTGAACCTGTCATCTCAACCTAACCTTAACGCTACGTAATTCAAGTAGAGAAAGAGAGAGAAAGTAGTATAATTTCTCTAATTTTAGGCAACTATCATTTCCTATAGCCGTTCGACAACATACCTCCTCCATCGTTCACTGTATGCAGCAGCGCCCGCACTCTTCATAAGTGAATAATGGTCTTTGTTATGTTATGCTTTATTGATATGGCTGATATCTCAGATATATGTGCATACACATACAACACATACAGTGGCGTTAGGGTCTAGGGGTCTAGTGCGATTTGCGTGACGATTGTTCTCTACATCGGGGTGCCGGCAGTTCGATTGCTGTCGTTGGTCGCGATTTATACTTGAGCGATGCTAGCGATGAGGGTAGTATAGATAGAGGGCGTACTGCTGAAAATCAGCGACCATGCAGCCGCGAGGACTGTTAGGGAAACCCTCGATATCTCGACACGTCGGCTTACTCTGTCGCTCTAAGCGGCCCTGATTTCAAAGGGTGACACGCGTTTTAGGCATATTTATTACTATGCCTAGACACCTGCACAGGCGTCACAGAGAATACGTGTCAGCCCAGCCAAGCAGGTTGCAGAGATTTTTCTCAGCATTGGGGTGTCCCGAATAACGAAGCACCGGCAGGCGCAATGGACGCGGCGGCGCCTGGTTGAAGACTTAACGAATTCTGCAACGCTATCTCAGTAAAGTTTTTTAGGGCTGACCTTCAGCCTAGATTTAACGTCCACGGAACTGTTGTTCACATTGCTTCATAGACGGACTACCCTCATAAATACAAATGTGCAACAGTGGGGCTCGAACCCGCGCACGTATGTGTCTCCTCCAATGGCGTGCAACGCTATCTATGGTGGCTCAAGTCAAGAGTTAGAGACTAGACGGTGATAATATGCTAGCAAAGGTTGCGTATGTACAAAGAATTGAATTGAAAACGACTACGTAAGATCGACCTACAGTCGAGTAGCGAAGAAGAGGGTCTAAGGTAGAAGCCTTAGAAGTAACTATGACTCTCTTACCGGCCTTGGTTCGCTGGTGCGTGACTGCCACGCGCTGCGGGGACCTTCACTGGCCCCTATGTAAGTTAGTCAGACGGTACAAACTCCCAATAGTAACACCTCCGTTTTAACATCTAACGGGGGGCAAGGCATACGATAGAGATTGGTTGGCAACGAATTTATACTGTCATCCTGTCGTGGCCCATTCGAGGGCTGTTAAGGCTATTGCCAATACGGGGGGGGGGACCGTGCTGCACGAGGACCCCCGGGCTGGACGGTTAATGCCCCGGGTGACACCCGGTGGTACCGTCCGGGACGCCTGCTGTCTTGGCTTAATAGGCAAAACGAGTGAGAAGTGGCCACATAAACGCAGACTACCGGTCGAGAGGACCTTGGTCCTCTTTGTTACGCAAATAAACAAGTATAATTTCTCGATTTTCAGGCGGATATACATGTCAGGCTGTGGTAAAATAGGCACGCGTGAAGGTTGTAAAGCCGTCTTCGACAAATCGCTTAAATACCCCGGCTGTTGCGTGCCTAAAATCATCTGTGACAAAAAATAGAAGATTCGTCTCGTAGTAGCAGAACAACCGTGCGGCCGTAAACGTGTAAACACGTTTGGGGAAGGTCGTTGCAGACGGCAAGACCCACCGCGTACACCTTCCGGGCGAAGAATAGATTCGGAAGAACTCACCAAAAATGCGATGGACCAAAGCTTCACTCAAGTTCGAGACAGGCGCCATGTTGTGTCACTGCTCGTGTGTCTTCTTCACTTCCAGGCTGCGATGAATCAATAATAAATTCATCTTCGGTCATGACATACAGGTCATATCTATTCACTCAGGTTGCGAGTAGCGATTATAACCACAAATACAAATACATCACTTTAATAACAACTATAAGAACAGTGCGTTAAGACTATCACCGGGTGATCTGCATATGTATGGATATATATATATATATATATATATAATCTTCGAATTACCTTCGATCAAATAATCACACGTACTCGCTGTGTGCGCCGCTAACTTAACATTTTGAAGGTCAATTCACAATTCGCGTTCCACATTGTTATACGCAAGTTCACAAAGTAACACATTTAGCTACGCCAGACCTATTCGGTCTAATACATGAGCGACCGAGCGATCGGAAAACAAGCGAATTGTGCACGTCAAACCAACCATTGTGCTTGCATGCTCGAATGACTAATCGAACGATGCATTTTAATGGCATTCGTTAACCAAATCGAAATGAGGTACGACGACTTGTGTTTCCGTGCTCTTAGTTGGTCATCCGCTATGCAAACAAATCACTAACTAACAGGTTCTTAGCTCAGAGGCCAGCACATGCGTTTGTACGCTGGCAACGAACCACAGCCATAGAAGGTTTTGGCTCCGCAGAGCCTCCAGTTGGTTCTGTGCCGTATTTGCTGTTTTGAGAGCTGGTAATCGGATATTTTATTTGTGTCTTTAAAAATACAATTGTCTTGTATGAACGTTTCAAATAATTATACAAATATTAAAAGTGGTTAAAGCTAACCTCCTGCGCGTCCGCACCGAGTCTGCGCCGAGTCGCATCTGAAAGGCTATTCAACGACGGTACCGCCGCACACGATGCCGCGTGGTACTTGGGGCATCTTTCACCACATCTTATACAGATACATGTATCTGCAGGTGCATGAACCCCTCCCCCCCATACCGCATAAAACGTGATGAAAGCCATGAACAGCAAAGCGCGTGAGAACGTGACGGTTCGTTCGTCCGGCCTGTTTCCATGTTTCAGAGGTAATCGCACCCGTGCTATAGAAATCAGGATCGATCTCCGCCATTTTCCCCTCCCAAGAGCTGATAAATTGCGCGTAGGCCGGAGTGGAAGGGAGTTTGAATCTACGCTTTAGGTCCTCTATAAGCAACGGCGTGTCACATAGCAGATAAACGTATCTGTTTAGCGATGTGCGATGCAGACCTAGAGCTCGCTTCAGGAATTCAGGCTTAATCCGCTCGAGTTTTTCGAGTTACGCCGACGAGAGATAATCCCAGATGACCTGTATTCCGTAGGAGGCGACTGGCGCTACCGTCATGTTGAACAAAGCTAGCGTCGTTCGTAGGGATAGTCTCAAAGGAGTTCGTATACTAACACTTGCAACCAGGGCTCGGCGCGCTCTGTCCGTAATGTGCTCCACGAAGGACCGACCGTTTGTAGGGAGTATCATTCCTAGATATTTAAAGTTGTTTACATATTTCAGGGATGTCCTGTTTATATGCAGAGCATCAGAAGCCGCAAGACGACCGCCGCGTCGGAATTTCATGGCTTCTGTCTTGCCCATATTAATCAATAGGCCAGCCTCTTCCACATACCCAGACAGCCTTGCCAGCGCCTGCTGAACGTGAAACCGACTTCTTCCAAAAATCACAAGATCATCGGCATATAGCAGAGTTTTCACGTGTCCCGACTGGTCTTGAACGCGTCGTGGCAAATCGCTCAGAAATAGGGAGAAGAGTAGCGGGCTTAGATTGTCACCCTGTGCTACACCCGTGGACTGGACAAACGGGTCTAGAAGCGCTACTCCGTCGTCTATGCTCACTGAATTTTCCTGCAGTATGGCCTTAATCAGCAATACCATGTTTTCAGGAACCCCGCGCTGAGAAAGTTTAATTAAAATCTTGTCACGTGGCACCATATCGAACGCAGATTTAAAATCCACAAATACCGCATATAGTGCTTGTTTTGGCCTCCGGATCGCCTGATGCACCTCTTGAAGCAAGATCTCACACGCGGTCATGGTGGGGTGACCTGCACGAAATCCATGCTGCTCAGGCGGGATACAGGAGCAAGCGTCCAGGTACCTTGTCAACCGCCGAGTGATGAGGAGAGCCAGCAGTTTGTAGCAGCAGCTCTTTTTCGCGATAGTCCGCCATGAGGATGCGTCATGAGGGCTGCCTTTGTTCCTCGGGATGATGCTAAGGAGAGCATTGCTCCAGCATGCTGGCAGACGTCCATGTCGTAGGCAGGCGTTGAACAGACTCGCTCAACAAGGAAACATGTCGGCCGTATACTTCAGGTGTTCGTTGCGGATCAGGTCCGGCCCAGCCGCCTTGTTCGACTGAAGATAGCCCAGCGCACGCAGAACCTCAAACACTGAAAACTCGGCGCCTAAAGCCTCACGCATGGCGGTCGTTTCCTCGTCCCATACACAGGCATAAAATGGGACCTCTCGAGGGATGGTATCTGTCGCCGCGTACATCCCTCTAAAGTGCTCTATTAGCACATCAGACCTGATAGGGCATGCCATCGGCCTGTCTCGCGTCAGCCATCTGTACGGCTCCTTCGATGCCCTTATTACTAACTTGACCTCTTCCCTTGCAAGGTGATGCTGACGGGCTGATTCGAGTATTCGACGGTACCAGCTTCTTACAAGGATGAAAAGAGGTCTCAACGCCAGTTCGCGAGTCAGTTGCAATGCGGTGGAGGCCATCTTACATGTCGCATTAAACCACGGGCGCTGGCGTCGCGGCCTCACCTCTGCCACTGACGATTTCAGGACGTCGGTTAAAGTGCAGGCGTAAGAATCGATATCTGGATCGTGAGGAACAGGAAACAAGGCTGCCAGCTTGGGGCCTAATTTGGTCGGGTCCATCGCCTTAGGAAGACCAACGTTTCTTCCGGGTGGAGCTGCCTCTCGCGTGAGAAGCAACTCGATTCCCACTGGAACGTGCCATCTTAGAGAGCTGCCTTTGCATAGTGCATTATTCTTGCCAATGTAAAGAGATCTTTCCGGTTGGACATTTGTAGCAAATATGTCGATTACCGACCGCCCCATGAAACCTTCGAACGTGGAGATGCTGCTATCGGAGAGTAGACGACATCCGAAGTCCCCGAGCAGCGCGAGCAGAGTGCGTGTACGTAGTTCATCCGGCTTGTCGATGCGTGTGTTTAGATCACCGGCCAGGATGAGTGGAGTGGACAGAGAAGGAAGGGCATGCATTGCGCGAGTGATCTTGTCAATCAGAACCGTCGTATTCTCACTGGGTGAGGGACGAACATAAGCGGCTATGATACTACATCTGCTGCCGTTCAGTACCAACAAATCGTCCTCTGCAAGTACTACTTTGACATCCCCAAGCTTCTGGTTGTACAGCACCGATACCCCGCCGCTCGGTCGACCTCGCCCTGAGGGAGGCCGAGCCAAGCAGTGGAATGCGTCGAAACCCGGTAATTCAAATTGCTTTGTTTCCCAGGTCTCCGTAAGAACGACGGCATCAATGCCTGAAAGTGCAGATTGTGGCAGCAAAGATAGTGCCCGCGAAGCGCCTTCTACATTCCATTGCACGATGGTTATCTTGTCAAGCAACTCTCCGCGGTCTGCGCCAATTCTCAGTCGAACCGACGGCCCTGGGTCCAACCTCTGCTCTGTGGACGAACATGAGTTCTGCTGGAGTGCGGATCGTTGTGCTGCGACGTCCGTTGCGACTGCACGTTCGCGAGTACTTGCTTCAGTACTGCTTCCAGAGACGAGAGTGTAGCTGGAGATCATTCCTTCTGACCGGATGAAGTTCTGTCGACGGGACGCGGTTTCGCGAGAGACGCACTGGGAGGGTGGGCCGCTTTGTCTGGGTGCTGATGCACCTGTAGCCCGCTGGTCCCCGGAGGTCTCTTGAATGTTGCATTCTCCGGTTCGGACGTCAGTACCTTTTTCAGTTTCAGCGGCTTTACTCCTAAAAAAGCTTTTATCCTTCGTGCCAGGATTGCCGCAATTTTCATGGAAACGTCTCCCTTGTAGGAGTACCGACCGCTTTCAACAACTTGTCGTTGTATCACAGTCAATAGCAGTGCAAAAAATGGTGTATCTTCCTCAGCCGCCTTTGAAGAGATAGCATCATTCCCGGCCTTGCATTCTGCCGAGAAAAGCGGGACGGACAGCACATGAAGTTCTGACTCGGGTCTACTCGCTTTCAGCTTCGCGCCAAAACTTTCCACCGTCGCAATGTAGGTGTCTTTCTCGAACTCCGTGCACTCATGATAGCCGGCCTGAATAGAGTCGGCCACCGGACCTTCCGTCCTGCTGATATATTTCTCAGCTTCTTCAACGATGCTCTTCGCGTCCATTCCTTTTGCTGAGCGGACTGCTATAGACGTCTTTTTGGGAAACAGTTCCCTCAGCGCTGGTCGCAATGACTCCACTACACTGTCACCAACTACCAATACCGTTTTCATTGGAGGGCGCTGGATTTCGGCTCTGGCAGCTTTAACAGAGCCATCTATCATCTCTACGTCCGTTCCTGTTGTCCCGGTAGCCTCGCGTCTCTGATCTAATTTGGCCACCTCTGCCTCGAGCGCTAGTACGCGGTGGAAGAGAAACGACACACATCCCATAGCCTCCATGTCGAGTGAACAGGCGTCCAAACATTTCATGAAGCGCTCTATCGTCCAATCAGCCGTTGGGACACTGCACACTCTGCACCGCCAGATGGCCGCGGGACCAGCTGATGGGTCTGCTTCCTCACTGACCCGGCAAGCTGTGTGGAACACTCTTCTGCACTTGGAGCAGCAAAGAATGAGGCCATCTTGAATCTCCTCATCGCACCTCGAGCAGGTTCTAGTGTCACACAATCGACTGTCTTTTGCGCGCGGATGTTGTGTTGGGGACGTTGTGCGTTTGCGATTAGTAGTAGCTAACGCAATTCCCGAGCTGCCGGCCAGCTGGGATTGTTTTTGTTAATTTTGTGCATCGCAAGATCCCTCACCAACCATCCCGTCGTTTATCATTTTTCGAACCGGTCCGACCAGCTACAAGGTAGAAGAAACTCTTAAACGACGGAAAACTGTCAATGATGAGACTGTCAACACTGACACTTGAAAAAGTCGTGCGTAAGTGCACTCAGATCTCCTCACCATACATTCAGAACGGGTGATCCGATCGGCGCCGGCGCGCATAAATACCGAAAGATATCCGTATCAGGCGACTGCGCGGGGTCGAGACGAGACGAACGACACCTAGCAAGCTCCTAACTAACACCGTTGGCATGCGCCCGCTGAGTGAGTTTCGGGAGCACGCTAAAACACGACCGCACAGTTTGAACGTTCGTTCGGAATAGAGAGCTGGTAATCAGAGCGGAGAACGAGAAAGAGTCAAGAAAATCATACATCTATGAAAGTGATCAAACATCATTCAAAATTTAGCAATCATTTGAGTTAATGACAATTAGGTATTAATATTCCAGGCAAGGAAGAAGGCGATGCGGGCCTGGGCAGCGGAATGGGACGCCCTGACCTCGCACGCGGGATGGACCCGCCACCTCATCGATGACCTTCACAAGTGGTATAAACGGCCCAAGCCAGGCTCGTTATCATACTACGCCTCACAGGCTACCACGGGACGTGGTCAATTCTAGACCTATATGATGAAGATAGGCAAGTCCCACTTAATATATTTGCGTACCATGCACCACCGGAGCACCTGACGACGTTGATCATACTGTGGCAAGACTGACAACCCCCCGTCGGACCGCTACACACCCATTATCTGTAACAGACACTAAAACCATCATTACTTCGATGATGCCGTCGAACCAATCATAGAGAGAGGATGCGCCATATCTCGTCCTCACCATGAGAGAAAAACACGCCTGGACGAAGAAAGACGAGATGCCCTAGCAAGAAGAGATCGCGAGAGGCCCTCACAGGCATCGTCGGCCAGGTCGAGCAGTAAGCAGACGGCTTCACCCCCAGGGCCTTGAATAAATGGCAAACAGTGCCGAACCCTGGGGGGGGTAAACGAGGATTAGCGTTTTTTAGTGGGTAACCCCATAACATCAGGAATTCCCAAACTATCCACGCGCTTCTTCACGCCCAGACAACGACATCTGCGCTCGGTGTGCATAAGGCATTTTTCCCAAACCTAAAAAAAGGTATTAATCGTAGCTACACATTTCTTCAATTAGACTAAGGATACTTAGGCTCTTAGCTCGGTGCTCAGCAGTGACTGAGTTACTTTCCTTTCAGGAGATTTAGGGCTCAAAATACGTTTTTGTACGACTGAGTAAAAGCGTAGAAGAATTGGCTGACTCTTAACATGCCCACGTTCAGAGAGTACGGGACACAGCCACCAAACAGCAAAACACACCAGCAAGCCTTGGCGCTTGACAAAAGTCGAGCCTTAGGCTTGAGGCAATACCCACTAAAACCCTACATATATGCACTACAGAGTTACATACATGTATTCTTCTTAAGATGACCCTCTGGCCTGCGGGATACTTGACACAAAAAAGTAACTACGCACAGGTAGCGGGAAAGCCTCAGAAGCTTTAAATCGTTATGTCCTGCTTGTCGAGTCGCGTGTGTCAAGCGACTCTCTTACGTTTCCACCCATTATTTTTCTTCCGACCTTTTCCTTTGCCTCCATAATACGTTGAATAGGCTTTGCAGCCACGTTCCAGTTTTTGACCGACGTCTGGTCTCGGCCCATGCGGCGCATCTCAGGACCGTATGTTCCGGAGAGTCCACCTCATCTCAGTACAGACATTGCGTTGTGTCAACCTCTCTGTCTGGTTTAGATACACCTGGAAATTGCCAAGACCCGTGAAAACCTGGGTAAGGTGGTAAGTAAGACAACCCCGGGATGATTCATCCATCGGCAGATGTTCGGACTAAGGTTCCTCACAGGCGCTCCTGCTTGTCCGTCCGGGATACTGTCCCACTCCTTCTACCACCGATCGAGTGTTACCTCGCGTTCTTCTTCGAGCTCCTTAGCTGGGTCATTCCACAGGCGCCGGCGTTTGGCTGCCTTTAGGCCCAAAGGCACTGTCTTTACCAGCACGAGTGAGGCCGCCGTACTGAGTGTGCAACACACCCGAATTATACGGAGGGCACCGATACGCTGAACCTTCCCCAAGGGGCTTTGTCGTAGCGTCCGTGGCCGTTGCAAGCGACATTAGTCGTCTCCGATTTGGCTATCGATAACCTCCACTGCAATATTCACGTGTCTCCAGTTCCATGCTGGTCCTGGCTGTGACGGTCACAGCAAAATCATCCGCGTAGACGAGTAATTCTACTACCTGTAGAAGATGCTGAATGTTTAGAAACTTCTTCCGCTAGAGCGTCTCCAGAACAATTTTCCATGGAATATTGTTGAACGCATGTTTTACGTCCAGTAGCACATTCAGAAACAAATTCCTGGTTTCCCTGCTTCTCGGCAAAAGTCCTTAGCGGGGGAAGTCGGTCTCTTCCATTTTACTATCCGTAAGCGTCTCAAAACCTTTCTTGCGATGGGAAAAGGGTATTGATTGTCTTAAGCTTCTTGTCCTCCTCCAGTTGCTCACGCTTTACTCCGCCAATCTTGCCCCTGACGATTTTGTACGGCTTGGCCCTTTGATTCGGGTTAACCTGCTCAATCAAATTGCGCCAACAAAGCTTAGCGGTATGTCCCTAGCTATCTAATCCTAATATGATGCCTAAAGAATATGGCACTAGGTGTGGCACGCATTGGTGTTAGAAAAAAAAACGCACGCATTATTAGTTTTAGATTCGACTAGGAGGCCGAAATCACAGAGGAATATGCTCGACGGAGCGCAGGTTGCTCATACCATTGTTCATGCCGGTGGTCCAGCAAAAAAAGGCCAGTCGTCGATCTCCTAAAACTCCTGAACTTCCTGTTCGGCGCATCCTAATAGCGCCCAACGTCCAACGGACCAAAATCACTGTACCGTAAATGTTTACAGCCAAAGCCTTGCACATATATCTAGGTATGTGATCATGACATCTGGAAGAGTGTACAAAAATAATAATAATAATAATAATAATAATAATAAATGTCTGAAAAGACGTTGGTACGCCGCTGAGCTGTGTCTAAGTTGTAACCACGTCTGGTTCGTCCTGAAATCATTCAAGATCTTTTTCAACGAACTACAAACGGTTCTAACGGAAGGGAGTCTGTCTTTAGGTACCCGACGGCCTTTGATGCGAAGGATGTTGACGGCAATTGTCATAAACTTGAACATATTTTCAGCAGTAGATGATGACAATAGTCGTTAAAAGGTACGTTGTGTAAACTCCCAAATGAGTTACTTTCAGTAGTTATTTGTATTTCGATACATCTATATGCTCATCTACTATGCAAACAACGGGCATTATTTAACAACGCTCCTAGATTAGGGGGCAGTACATACGTTTGGGAAAACAAGCTTATGTGGTAACTAAAATGAACAGTTGGGAGCTAGATATTAAACCAAACTGTTCGTTAATTTCATGCTCATCAAAGTATAGGGTGTCATTTTGTAACAACATACTTTACAGGAATGAGTACTGTATCATTTACGGTGCGCCATCGGGCAATGCCATCAACAACATATTATAATATATATGAGGTTTCCCTTAGAATTTCCTCGAGTAAACTAGGAACAAAGGTCATAACTCATCAACGTAATCAAGGTAGTGAACGTTCAGCTAGAAGAATCTGTTTATGTCAACGACAAAAAATGGTAAATAAAATAGTAGTAAGGGTCGTTCACCTTGAGGTACTCCGGACAAACAGGATACGATTTACTAGCGTCATCACAGACCCTTGCTTGAGAGTATCAGTCACTTAGAGTTACTTGTGTACATGTATAATTTATTTTAGTAACCAGCATATGGTTTATACATATTTTCATACACGTTCTTCAGCGGTATCGCTCTTGTACATAACTCACTAATTTCATGTGCATAACTTGATATGAACTCATGTATTGCAAATCGCGAATCAAAGTACCTCTCGTTACAAACATGGGTCCTTTCAATAGTAAGCCAATAAAATCCGCAAACGTATATTCTTTTTCAGCTAGATGATTATCGAAGACCTGCGTTCTCGGTAAAGCATAAGTGTTTCTAAGGTCTTCCACAAAGAGTGGTGTTGACGCCAACAGATAGACAACCCGATTCTGGCTAGTGCGATGGATTACGAGCATTACCCTTTTTAGAAAAATGTTTTGACCTTGTGAGTGTGCACCTAAGCGCTTCAGTATTAAAAGCCGAAGGAAATTATTGAGTCTAGCAAACTCTTAACCATTTCGAGCCTTTATATATATATATATATATATATATTTAGGCGAGCACTGTCGAGTGTGCAAATATATTGTAAATTATTAATAAATCATCGCAATATTATATATATATATATATATATATATATATATATATATATATATATATATATATATATATATATATATATATATATGTGTGTAGAGAAAGAGATACCAATGAAAGAGGTCTGTTAAATTTCGAAGGCCTCGAAACCATAAACCACTGCCGGTTCTGCATTGTAACACAAAACTACGGAGCATTAGGTCACGTGAAAAAACCGTCTTTATTCAGTGGTCATATAACTATACCATTCGTATCTATGATGTAAAAACAAAAGGCCTAAGAGACCGTATAACCTCTTCGAAGGCGCTGGGTAGTCAGTCGGTTTGCGCATTTTAAGCACATTAGCCGAAATACTTAGTGCTACAACAGTACTGCTACTTGTTCAATCTGTACGAGACATTATTATGCTATTCCGGTAGCACTACGATTGTAGTTTTTATTACATCTCTGAATCCACCGAGGAGACACAAACAAAGATACATGACAGTATTAAACCATTCGACCTACACTAGCTGTCATACGTCCACAGTAAAGGAACTAGTCGAAATGGTTCGCGTTTCGATTCACAAAGCTTAACTTTTGCCTAGCGAGTTTTCGGCCACGCGGGTGTGAGTCGATCGTGGCCCATCTGCACGCTTTTGGCCGCTGCCATGTATCGTCAACGTTTCGTAGTTGGAGCAGTCGTGAGCTATAAAGTTGGTTAGTTAGTTAATTAGTTCATGAGTGCCCTGAATAGTAAAGTTGATGAGTTGCGTAAGAACGTAGTTAAGTTTGTCTGGAAAGTAGAATCCACCGTTAAGGTCTAAACTATGTGTGGGAATGTGTGTGCCCACGACGAATGTGGCAAACTAAGCCTATTTGCCTATTATTGACTGAGCTCACTTCACCACTCCTGAAGGTGGAGCTCCCCTCTGAAAGGTTTGGGTAAGTGGCGATCGTCCCGCGGGACGGACCTGATCGGACTGCAACAAACGGATTCAGAGCAAGCAAGAGTGCTCGACTGCGACCGTTGGTACGTCGGTCTCGATCGAACAGCACACGTCATCTGCGTGATTTGCGCCAACGATAACTGCCTCATTTACTCGCGAGTCAACTTATATACCTTATTGACTGTATTGCGCATTCAGTGACTTCTCGCGTCACCGTTACTGGCGTGGCGGCATCTTTTATTTGGCGCCGCCGCTTCTATAGAGCTTGCTTAGTTAGCCATTGCCGCCAACCGACCTGTCTATAGGCGCTGGTTAACGGCCGCATCTATACTACACCGCTGTACTAGTTGTACAGCTGATGCTGTTATGGACTCACTTGTCGAGCAGGACAACATATCTGCTCTACGCCACTAACAAAATGCGAATGTTTTCATGTACGCTCCAATAGCCGAAAAAGTCGCAGCGATCCATCACTCCAAAAACAGGACCGCCGCCGGGGCTTGTTTTGAGTTCGCTAACGGATTGTTTGCTTAGCGGATGGTCAAATGGGCGCATGCAAATTCAAATCATATCCTGCCTACTTAACGATTAGTTACGGTTTTCGTGCAGGAGTACGAGTACTGGAAACAATAATACATGTACGACTATGATCAATCGTAGTACATCCCTTTTTTGTCATAATAAAGGTGATTATATAAGATCAAGACTGAAAACTTAAGCTAGATGGTGGCTGACCGGTGTTGCTTTAGAAAAAGGGCAACTTCTCGTCGAAACAGCGCAAAGAAGAGCCAACACCTGCTAAATCGGTACTTTTCATTTTTCGTATTACCTTCGTCAGTGTGCATTCGGCACGTACATCGGGAGGTGTAATAAAAAAACAATGCAGACTTCGGGACAGTAGTGGTTATAATGAACGGTTACAACTGTTACGTCCAACTCGAAATTAGCAAGTTTCATAACGATTTACTTTTGATTGGACTAATTTAAAATGGGGGACTAAACTGGAGGACCCCGACCATTGGGCAACGTCGCCCATTAGTGCTCTTAATTGAGTCTTGTTGTGCATGATATGGTCCCCAGAGCAGCGGCGGCCTTTCTTCGCTGGACGTCGCTCAACGAGGGCTGCTCTAGTAGAAAGGCGCGAGATCTCGGGTGTCCTGTGGCGAGTACAACACAACAATAGAACATATACAAGAAATAAATAATAACAAACCCTTTTTATTATTATTATTATACATAAGAGTGTGTGCAGCAACTTTTGTATCACTGACACAACTGACATTATTTTGTCGCTAGTGACGGCTAGCTGGCTAGATTTATCTTGCCACAAACCCTCATTTCTTCAAAGATTGTGGCAGTCAAGGTACTACAGTATCACATTATTCTTCTATTTATACATACCATACATATGGTGCAATAAATACATTATGATTATTCTTCTATTATATCAACCCGGTGTGGATGCTATCAGCTTTTTCTTGGCCCACAAGAACTCATCTATATCGGCTCGATCTCAACTTCTAGCGCTTTCAATCCCGCGGCACCCCGTGGTGGCAGTCGATTTCGGCAGGTAACAGGTCAGAAAGATGAAGAACTCCTCCGGGATCAACGGTTTTTTGGCTCGCGTTGGCTTCAAGATTTAAGAGACTTGTCTGTACGTCGTACGAATATACGGTGGACCGGCAAGTTCTAGTACTTCGTGAACCAAAACCGCCAAGGTGTTTCAGTTTGCTTGGCTTAGAAGCACCGTTCATTGGCTACAAACAGGCCACATTGCGCGCCAATCACTGGCGGTGTTTATTGTTTGAGTTCGATTCAAAGAAGCGAAGAAAACGAGGTTCGGCGATTTAAGGAGTTGAAAATAAAGGAGAAACGAATCCGCCCCAAGTTATGCGTTAAAACCAAATCGTATGTTCTAAAGTGGTGCAAATGTTAGGAATTGCTTTTGGTGGTCAAACGGTGTCCCGAAAAAGTGGTGTGTATACGTGGTACCGTCGATTTCGCGATGGACGTGAACAGACCGAAGATGATTTGACGTCAAATACAAAAAAACCTTGAAACGTTTGTGATGTCGTATCCAATAATCACCGAAATGAGGAAATTGAATTATCTTACTCATCAGAATAGTCTTGGCCGACATTTTATGCGTCAGATGACATGCACGGACGTTTGTTCCAAAATGTTTCCAGCAAATTAACGCCCGTCGGAAATGTTCAGGCAGTAGCAGAAGAGCCTGGAGTGCTTCCAAGAGTGATTACAGGAGACGAGTCATGGGCGTATAGTCACGACATCGAAATCAAAGCCAAATCCTCCCAAGGTGGTGCTCTCAAGGCCAGAGTCGACCGAATAAATTCAGACAGAGCAGATCCAACACCAAGATCTGTTTGACCGTTTTTTCGACTGAAAGGGAATCACCTTCCCCTAAGTTTTGCCATCTAGTTCTACGGTCAAGACGGAATACTATTGCGATCTTAAGAAAGTTGCACTATCACATCCGACGCAAAAGGCCTGAAATCTGAGTAAATAACTCGTGGGTCCTCCAACACGACAACGCACCGCAATCGTTACTGATTTCCGATTAGTTCCTGAAAATTTTAATTTTTATATTTTCGCAATCTCCCTATTTGCCAGACCTGGCTCCGAGCGACTTTATTCTGTTCCTACGGATCAAATAACATTTAAAGGGACAACGTTGCAAACCTATAGACGAAGTAAACCAAAATTCGCAGGGGCAACCCAACTCAAAACAAAAACGCTTACTCAGTCACCAACTATCTACAAAGTGTGTTGCCCGCCGCCTTTCAAAAAGTTCTACATAGGAACTACTGCACACTTCCACAACATCAAGGAGGCGCGTTTGGCGTTTTACGTTTGGTGACGCCGAACAATTTGTTAAATTCCATTTAAAAACATTCAATACCTGCCATCTCGTACAATCGCTATACTTATCACGATCAACGATTTGAACCCGTTTGAGTGACCCAGGCACGCTGCTGTTTGAGGCAAAACAAATGCTATGATTCTTTTATTTGAAAAAATCGGATCACGTCAAATGTTAGTGAGGTGATGATGATGCTGATGATGACATGACAGATTCAATGTAGATTTGTTGTTTTGTGTTTGCTTATTTATTGATGCGTCTGCAAAATGTCTTGTCTTGCCCTATATCCATACCATGAAGACGTTACATGGTGACCCGTCGCTAATTCTTTGATCTGTCTATCGTATGATTATCTCGAATAATGATAATCATTGTTACAAAGATGAGGCACAAAACCACAAGAGAACAAACAATAATAAAATCTAAAACCAATAATAATAATAATAATAATAAGCAAACCTGTTAGTTCGATGGTTTCTTTGTAAACGACGTCGGGGCCTACTGCCGCGCCCACACAGCTGTAGAAGGGGTCTGGACAGTGCTAGACTAGAATGGGGAGCGCTAACTCCAGACGGCATATGGCTCTAGGGTGCGTGCCTTGATTGACTCTTGAACCCACCTGATGATGTAGGTAGTTCGGTAGTCGGGTGGTAACGACAACGATCGTTTTCGTTGTCGTTGTAGGCGCCGCAGCAATCGCCTACTAGATCGACGAACGGCCTAGGTGCGATCGATCGACCGAACTGTCTGTCTGAATGTGTCGCTACTCACTCAGAGATGCAAACGAAGTCGGCGGCGATTCTTCCAACGCCAAACGGCAGCTATCACTTCTAACTAATCCTCTTGAACTGCAGCGTCATGGCCGTCTGGGAAAGCGGTCTGAGCCAACACGGTTAGTAGAGAGAAGTATTACACATATAGCAATTGGAGTGTCGTTGTTGTTGTTCTTGTTGTTGCAGCTGTTGTTTTTATTGTTGCTGTGGTTGTTGGTTGTTGTTGTTGTTGAAACATCAGTAATATGGCACGCGTCATGCTAGCAAAAGATGTCGGCCTACCTACACTACTACCAAGGCGAGCGACTCGGCTCAGCAAGCCACTTGACCTGTTCGCGCTTGATCTTCGATGGCCGCCCACAATGGACCCACCCGTAAAGCAGGGGTGCTATCGTGCGTTTTTGTTCATCTTTGGCTTGCCAGAGTAGTCTTATAGTAGTAGTGGTAGTAGACCATGTGTGCTGGCGTCAGTTCGGCAAATCCGCGCCGCAGACGTGAGCTGACGAAGTACGTCGTTGACTAGCTACGACGGTGAAAGCCTTAAAAAGTGACTGAGTTTTGAATTCATGTGCTAGAGCCCTGTATACGAGCCCTGTGAGATGCACGACGGATGATTTGCTATTCGGCAAGATGTTAGAATCGTTGGATACCGTTCATCATACAATCGTACTAGTTAGTAATCAATAAGTGTCTGCGCGATTTCTAGCCAGACATTTTCCACACTTGCAAAGTTCGATTTTGTGCATATTTGCTACCCGCACATGCCACAGGTGTGATCCCCCGCCCCCTCTCTTCTGCCGACTTTGAGAGTGACACCCATTAGTTGAACGTATGCATCTGTACGTATCGTGATGGGACACACTAGGTGTATACCGTACGAGCCGTTTTGCAGCCCGCATAAATAAATTCCGTTTACCTCATAATCTAACAAATCGCACATCATGAATCGGCTCTCCTGTCGTGTGCTACATGCAACTAACTCGCTGCAGCATGTGCTATTAGAGCGAGCGTGAGTTCGTTAGTTAGTTAGTTTAGTTTAATGTAACTCGTGGTAGTAGATTCTCTCTTCTTTTCCTCATCATCAGCAGACACGGAGTAGTTGAACTCGTTCGACACCATACGTGCTTACTCAACTCAATATATTTATCCCTGACGTTGCTAAACCATATCGTACAACAAATGTGGGGTGAGCGTGTGTGCGTAGCAATCTGGTTCGAGTTGATCTGGCGTTTGCATCTGCTGTCTATCAGGGCGCAGACGTGTGGAGCCCGCGCTGTTCCGGATGGGTCGTCTTGCCGACCCAGCTGATGACACCGTATTAGACGGTCACAACAACAATAACAACAACAACACCAGTGTGCGTATCAATGAGACCATCGGGGCGTGACAGTTACGCCATGCATTTGCTATGTGACGTTTCGCTTACGTCATCGCGAACTTCATTTTCTCAGCCAATCTGCTCCCCTACAGTTAAGGACCATTCGACCTTTCTCTTACGGTGTAACCCCCCCCCCCAAGTGCGTTATATGGTCCATCACGTTGTCCCTTTGGCATGTCCTGCTCGCCTCGATAACAGCATGCTTTGATATTGCGAATACTTCGAGGCACTCTCATCCGCATCTCGACGTTGATTCGCGAACACCGTCTGTGCAAAGTTATGGATTGTGGCTTGTATTGCCCTGGCCATTAGATTGGACGTTGGAATCGTCGGCTAACCAAAATCGTGTAGAAGCCGCCTCTTTATACGTAAGCGTTACACAGACGTTACCATCGACCTAAAGATTGCCGTCAACCTACTCAAGATAAAGATCGCACCAATCCTCCGATATAGCTTACAAATGATCGCGCCTCACCTTAGGCTGACAGACCTCAAGAACATCGACCGAGTTAAAAATTGCTTTATACGGCGTGTACTTGGACTACCTAGGAAAGCATCGGCGACTTCAACGCTAGCACCATGTCGAGAGAGAATCTTTACGGAGGACCTCATATCTGACGGAATACCACTTAGTGCAGATATGCTGGACCGATACCTAGAGTTAAGAGAAAAAGAAACATTAATTTTGTAATGCAGAACTATACAGAAGGATTAGCGTTTACCACAGATAAGTGGAAAAAGGCTCTACAAATAAATCGAATTCTATGTGTAGGATAACCTGGCATGGTTATCACCATTATATATGTATGAAAGAAGCGTGTCACAAAATTGACGAATGTGTGTGTGTGTGTAAATTTTGTAGAGAAGTCAACCGCTACCACTTGACACGATGCGCGTCAATCGACGCACAATCCCTGGCAGAACGTGTGAATTACTTCTTAGATTTAGTTGGAGAACACTGAACTATAAGACGGCATTAAGCTACATTGAACTACCAATGATATGGTGAATAAACTGAATTATCTTCACACGGACGCTGGTGCTTTGGGTCTCTCTCTGTCTTTTGACACCTCGAAGCGTGTTAGAGCAAACTAACTATAAGACGTGCATTAAAGATAACTGTAACTCACATGATGATGGATATGGTACACACAACGCTGTGGCTTTGCTCTCTGTTTTTGAACCGTCAAGCGTAGATGATGTTAGCAACCTTAACTTAGCACCTTCAACTGACAACACCACCAACTATGAGCTGTCTATGCCTCTGTCTCTGATTCGGCTCGAACTTCAGGCGGCTGGGTCGATTTTTTCCGGCGACGAGATGCAAAGGCGACCTCGGAATTGAAGCCGAGCGGCCTCAGCGCAACCTCATCAAGGCTCCGACTGAGACAGCCGTGCCGTCGGCCCGACTGCGCTCGATACTCCAGCTTAGCAACCTGTCGCATATGACCAATCATAGTAACCACATCATCAGCAGCAATGGCGGCGGCGGTGGCACCACCAGCAGCGGCGGCGGCAGCAGCACCACCACATGCCAGAATGCCAGCAACAAACTTTCGCCTATCGGTCGACTTCGAAGCAACGGCTACAACGGTACTTACTCAACGAAACGCCTCTCTCTATTTCGATTTATTAGATGTACTTGAACCACATTGCTGCACCTAGCTGGTCCGCCCGCCGTTACGAGAGATTGTTGTACGTACACGATAACCAGACAGATTAGACAAATGCCTAAATCAAATCTGTGTAAGGAATAGCCGAATACTGCTGGTATGGATGAGGCGAAATCTTTTAAGAAATATTAATCGTAGATGCAAGCATGCGCAGCCATTATGTGTTCGCCTCACTGAAACGCGAATAAGAAAAGTTATGTTTTGAACACTTGAATTGTAGCATCTCATTGTAGTGCACGCGGATTGCATTCATAACTTTTTGGATCGTTCGTGCAGTGTTTCATGGAAAAGTTAAGAAATGTTTGCCAGTATAGCTTTTTTTTAAGTTCATGTATGCAGATTGACGTAAAGCATGTTATTTGAATTTTTTTTGCAAGTGATTTCTAATTAGTGTTCATCCACCCTGGCGGAAAAATGCAAAGAACGTCGATGCGTCTGACAGTTAGGTATGCTCTAGTGGCAACTAGAGCATACCATTTCGTCTCATAGGTTCCTGGTGAGATGCATATTTGCACGAGCGACGTGCAATGCGACGACTGCATTTGCGCGTAAGCTTCTGCCGACTCTGCCCAATGCTCATAATAGGTCCCACTTTTTTGCGTGAGGTTTAGGAAAAATGCCTTATGCACACGCAGTGCTGATGTGGTGGAGCGCGTGGATAGTGTGGGAGTCCCCGGTGGTACTACACTAAAAACCCCTAGTCCTCTTGTTTACCCCCCTAGGGTTCGGTACTGTTTGCCAGTTCTCCGAGGAATAGATCCCACCTGGACCACCACTACTCCTGCTTGTCGGCAGGCTCCGTAGTACGGCAGTGACCTCCTCCGTCGTCCCTGAAGGGCAAGTGTTTAAGGTGCTCACGTATCTAGCGTGACCGGTTGCCAGTCGGCCAAAGGATTAGGAAACGGAGCATGCTCATCCAGCAGCAAAGCTTCAGTCAGGGGACTGGCTAATAAACCTGCTGCTCCGTCTTGCCGTGCCTGCTTTTTTGCTGACGGCAAATCAAATGGGGCATTTTGATCAATTATTATTTTATCAGCACGATAATTGCACTTCAATATGCAAATATGCAAATGCGGTATCATAATTATCGCGAGGTCGACCTTAGGCAGCGAACCTTTCTAATATAGGTAACATAACATGTTGCTCGTTATGTGCGGACTTTTATTGTCTATTAGTGTGATGATGCTTTATCTGAAGTATCGGACAGTCAAGTCGATAAATGAAGCACTGAAACTATGTGGGGCATGAAAAATTCTAAGCGAAACCTGTTTGCTGCGTCGATGTATATATATGAAACACACACATATATATATATATATATATATATATATATATATATTATTATTTTTTTTGGAGGAGGAGGAGGGGTATTAAATGCAGTTACGCACTATCGCTACGAGTCTCTATCTCTAGCAGTGTGGGACTCGACCCCAACGGTTGGATGTTACTCCGTTGAGACCCATACCCACTAAACGCACCTCCCCCCTTAAGCTTCACTCTCTGATAGCCCAGATCTTCATAAAAACAGTACTATGGACTATCAGGAGAAGTGGCGAGCGCCCTTTCAGATCAATTGGCTGGGGTCGCCCAGAGACACCAGCACTTATCTAACACCTGCAAGCCCGTTTTATTCGAGCTGCACTTCTCTATGGATGCTTTCGGGTTGAAGCCGCAGTTGTGCCTGTCTTTCTTTGCTTTTTTCATGTTTCTCCTGGAGGACTTCTTTTGCCATAGCTGCTCCCAGTTTCCAGGCCCGTTCACTGGAGACAATGTATTCTGTAAACTTTATTAAGCTGGACCGAGGTGGATCGCTGACCTCCTGGTGTGGGTCTCCCTCCCTGGCCCATTTCACTCGGACGAGTCTGCTTGCCCTTAACCGCGCAGCCTCCCAGGCCGAGCACTGTAGCAGTGTATGACTTGGAGTGTCCTCATGTGCCTCTTGGCAGAATACGCATAACGGCGACGAGGCCTTTCCAATTCGGGACAAATACGAGTTGAAGTTTCCGTGTCCTGTGAGGATTTGGGTGAGGTGATAGGTGAGCTCTCCCCCAGGCCTCTCTATCCATGCATTGATATCTGGCAGCAATAGTCGCAGGGATCTTCCAGGACCCCCGGGGGGATGGCGTCCCACTCCTCCTGCCATGTCTTGATTGTGTCGTTTCTCTCAGTCTTTTCCGTCTGGGTAGGGGCACCTAATTCCCATAATCGCTTCCTTTAGAGTGCCTTAAGATCCCAGGGGATCGACCCTGCCAGCACCAGAGCAGGATTCGTGCTGACTGTGCGGTATCCCTGGACTACCCTCAGGTCTGCAACCCTCTGGGTCCTCCGTAGAATTTGTTTCGCTTTCTTCGTCTTAAGAGTTGCTCTCACCCAAACTGGCGCTCCAAATAATGCAATTGATTCCGCGACCGCCATTAGCAGTGCTCTTGTGCGGGCCCGGGGGCCATGGATGTTCGGCAAAGTCTTGGCTATACTATATATACTTGGACACACTGCCTTGGCTGCTTTTGTCGTTGCCTTTCTTTATGTGGCTGAGGCCATTCATCGCAGTATCCAGTGTGACCCCGAGGTAGCGGACTTCCTTTACAATTTAATATTCTCGCCGTCAAGCTGTAGAGTAAGCGGACGGATCCTCTTTCTCCCTGTGAGGAGTATTGCCCTGCTCTTTTCAGGGGCCAGTCTAAGTCCCGCTGCGCTCATCCACTCTGACGTTAGAGAAACAGCTTTGTTCATATTTAATTCAAGTTCGTCGGCAGTTTTAGCCTGTACGACTATCGCCAGGTCGTCGGCATAGGACTACTGTGTCCACTCCTTTGGGCAGGCCTGTCAGACGGAGGACGTCGTCGTAAGCCGAATTCCAGAGAAGTGGGCCAGGTATAGACCCCTGCGGAACGCCGACTGCCATTTGGAAACTGACCTGGCCGTTATATATATATATATATATATATATTTAGATACACCAGGAGTCGGCCAGTTTAGAAGCCGCTTAGTCCAGCTTCAGGAGAATCTTGAGGCCCGGTGCGGAGGCAGGCCTGACAACGTGCTATCCCAACGTGACTGGAGCGCCCCTTTGCACGCTGAGATACAACGACGTCTCTTTAATGAAGGCTGCCGTACGACACGACCAGAGCTCGCCTAAACGCCGTGTCCGCCAAGGATTCAGGCGCCTGGTTACACGCGCTTCCCAATGCACCCATAGGTACCCTTCTTGATGACGAGACGATTCGCATAGCAGTAGGTCTACGACTAGGGACAGACCTAGCCCGCATCGGTGTCAATGTGGTCACCCCGTCGAAAAACTGGGACATCACGGCCGACGCCCTAGACACGCCGCTATCAATGAGACCTTCAGCAGAGCCCTTAGGTCATGCGGTCGTCTGTGCTTCCTTGAACCCCCGGCGCTCTGTGCGGAGGACGGCAGGCGTTCAGATGGGATGACACTTACACCATTCGAGCGAGGCAAAATGCTGGTTTGGGATGACACCGTTACCGACTCCCTAGCACCTTCTGTGGTCGGTGGCGGCGCATTCGAAGCTGGTTATGCAGCCCACCTTGCGGAGACCAACAAGCTAAGAAAATACTCATCAATTGGGTATCCCCACGACTTCTGGTCTCTCGCGTTTGAGACCTTGGGTGCTCCTGGTGTTCGAACCAGACAGCTAATTCGCAAAGTCGGCACTATGTTAAAAGGTCAACCGGTGATAGCAGATCGTCGTCCTTTCTTAAACAACGTCTGGATCTTGACATACAACGTGGAAGCGCAGCCTCCGTTCGTGGCACTCTTCTGAAGTGATCTCGGCCTAGCCTTGACAAAGCGGACACGTGATAGTCACGATACACTCCCGCTAGGCCTATTGGCTTAGCTAATCTTCTGTAATATGTGCCCCACATACATATTGTAATATACGAAAAATAAACAGATGGAGTTATATCTTCTCGAGACTACCCTATGTATATATATGCGCATGAAAGACGGTGAGGGGTAAGTTAAACCTGTAAGCTTCATGCATTACTGCTTAGCACGTTTACCTTAAATCACCTTATAATTTGTGAATTTTGTGTATAACGACAACTGCGGCTAATGAAGATGTAAATTGTAAGCCGCTAGAAGCAAAGACTGTCGGTTGTAATAATGGTAATGATAACGAACACGAGGAAATAATATAAAGGATACTAACATTATTTCGTCACGATTAATCCCGGCTAACGATCGATGAGATAATAGTTCATAATTAATAAAAGAAGTGGATACTTGGTAAAAAAACAAAGTTTTGTAACACGCTAAACATAATATGAATTAATTGAACATATAGCTCTATTCATGACGTCTGCTTGCAAATACATTTAAAATCACACAGCTTCTGTTCACTAAGGATGTTGCCCAGGGGACAAATAATAATAATAGTAATAATGATGATGATAATAATAGTAATAATGATGATAATAATAATAATAATAATAATAAGACTAGGACTACATGACGATAAAAGACCTGACGGTGTGACCATTGCGCCGTGGGAAAAAGGCAAATGTCTGGTTTGGGATGCGACAGTATCCTGCACGGCCGCACCGTCTTATTTATGCCACAGCGCGACGGAGGCGGGATGGGTTGCCGAACATGCAGAAAAAAAAAGTGGCGTAAATACACAGAGTTAGAGCATAGATACAATTTCGTGCCGATCGCAATGGAAACATTGGGCCCGGTCAGCAGAAGTACAAGGAAATTTATAAAAGACTTAGGTGATCGAATACGAGCAAACACCGGGGATATACGCGAAGACGAATTTCTGAGGCAGCTGCTTTCACTGGCAGTTTGCAGAGGAAATGCCGCGTCTATATTAGGTGCGATGGGCTGAGAATAGCTAGATGGTAACCATGAAATAACGAGGATTCACATTCACACCTCACAATTGTATTGTCCTAACATAATAATAATAATAATAATAATAATAATAATAATAATAATAATAATAATTATTATTATTATTATTATAATTATTATTATTACAATAATGGCAAGCTATTTCGACGTGTCCGTTGTTTTTGGCATCCGTCGCAGAACTACTCGGACGTATGTCTCTACCGCGCGACGGCGTCGTTCTGGGCGCACCGCATATCCACTCGCATTCGTGCCACCAGGCCTACCAGGCTCAACAGCAGCAACAGCAGGCATCATCGCCTATGGTTCAGGCATCGTCAGCAGGCGTTGCGCCCCTATCAGCCTACATGGCTTCGCTGTCATCGTACGGCCACTACGCGGTCGACTCGGAAACCCCACTGTTCGACCACGCGACGTCGCCGTACAGGGCAGCCACTATGAGTGGGGGGAGCGGCCTGCTGTACAGTGGCTCGCCGGTCGCCAACGAGATGTCACCTCCGGGGATCTTCGAGGGTCTCGAGCCGGCGGCAGCGGCGGCAGCAGCAGCAGCCGGCCTGGGGGGCTCGGCAGCTGCCCCGTGTGTCGGCTACCTGAACGAGGGCCTGCATGGGTCCAGCCAATGCCATCACGTGTCGGCCTACCTCGGCGGTGGCAGTACTGCCACGGCGCACCCCCAACCCACGTCGCTAGGGCTTCCGCCGAGAACTAGCTCATTCGAGAACCACAAGGAGCAGGAAGACCGATACAAGGGTATGCCATATATATATATATATATATATACATAGTCCAGCGTAACTGACGGTGGAGTACCATATATGTATAATTATATAAATATATATATATATCGAATCGCCCACAGTCCAGCGCAACTGGCTGTTGAGTACCATACTATAGTCGAAAAATCAAAATTGTTGCGATATATTATACTTTGTTCCTTCGCACAAACGAGTAAATAGCACTGTTTTACGGACATGATGCGTCCTGTCGTATTAGCTTCTTCATATTAGCATACCCTATAGAAAATGATGTACTCTGTACGCTTGGATTCGTGAGAATATATGTATCCTAAATATATATATATATATATATATATATATATATATATATATATATATATATAATATATACTAAGTCCACCGTAAACTGGCCTGAATGCCTATAGATTCTCGGTGGTATTGTTCAGCATGGCCAGGTTATGCTGAAAACGTGGCCTGCAGCCGTGATGATCCATATAGGATGCCGAATACCTATCTTCGGTGTTCTCGTTTTAAGCTGTTTTGTGTCACCTTAACAATAGTGTCGTCCCGGCAATGATGAAGCCATCCTCTCTAAAACACGAATTCACCCAGCACTTAATTCCTTTCTATCCAGTGACAAGCGGCCGCCTCTTCACGTGTAGGAGCCTCCGATCTCGCCCAGTGAGGACATAGCAGCAACGAAGAGAGTTGGAGAAAAAAGCGAACAGAACACACGCGCAGTGATACGCGCATACCATATGTAAACTAGACGTCTGGAAACAAATGTGTTCTTGCACGAGTCCTATTTGCAGAAAGATCCAGTAGATCCAGTAGATTCAACGGAAGGACAGTATGATAGAGCGTCCTTATACTTGTGAAACACATTCGATTTTACATTTGTTGTCGGCACCTGTCGGAGCGAATGGCTGGTTGCAAGATCACGTTTAACGTTGACCTTGTATGTTCCGTGCACATTATTGCAGTTAAATCTGTAAGGATTGCTTCCCTTGCTCGGAAGCTCTGTTGGCGTTGTCACATGCTCCAGTAGAATTGATAAAAGGTCAACAATAGGCGATACAATTAACGAGTTGCAAGACGACGACGACGTGATGCTATTTATCCACACCTTTTTGCGAATTATATGCGGATTAGATCGCGAATTTTATGCGTATTACTTTCTCGGGTGACGTCAAGCTCCTTAAAGACGCACTTGACGTGATGCCGCACATTGTTCGGTAGCTGGTAAATGACGGGTGAGACAAACACGAACAGTTAGTGCCATACGAAGACAAACGCGTTAGGAAAGAGAGTAACTAGGGTGCACCTGATGTGTATGAGAGGTTTGTTTGTTCTTCTGGTGCGACACGTGCCACAAGGCGCGTTGTGTTAAGGATTACCTTCGGTAGAAATGCGGCAACACATATATATATATATATATATATATATAATATTTTGTTCGAATTATTTTCAGCACAAATTAGGCTTCGTTAGATAGGAGAATAGTAATGGAATGAAACGCGAATGTACTAGACGCATCATACAGTAAGCGTTGCTGGCGGTACGGCTATAAACCGAACTAACTAACACACGTTTCGCGTCTTTTGTGTTGTGTTGGTTGCGTGCAAACAGAGTGGATGAGTCGTTCCCGCCCTATGTGCCCCTGCTCGTCGGCGCTTCTCGCTGCAAATCCGCGCGCCGGAGGAATCTTTCTCTGCCGTAGGCGATCGTGCGTTCACCAGCTGCTGTCGCTTGAGACGGTCCGTATAGACAAAGTGCTGTAAATTTTAGTTGCTGCTGCTGCTGTTGTTGTTGTTGGTGGTGATGATGTCGTCGTCGTCGTCGAATTCGTGGTCATACTACTTATATCATCTATTCTCTTTTCCACAGGGAAGCTCGACTCTGCCGATCGCGTTAAGTTGCGACATGGATTTTAACGCTTCTGCAAATGCTGACGTCCCATCCACTACTACCACCACCACCAACAACAACAACAGCGACGACGAACACCACCAAGAAGAAGACGACAACGACGACGAAGTTTCCGAAGTCGACAACAACAACAACAATGTTGCCAAACCTGCCCTCAATCCGGATGCGCCCGAGTTTGTACCACGAGCTACTGCGACCATCGTCCACTGAACAAGCAAGCGATAGACGACATCTAACACCGACCGGCACACGCACGCATTGGCGGATTCAACAACAACAACACTTCAATGCACCGACTGGTGCTGTCTCTGTTCTCTAAAGAATTGCCATTTTTTTTTGTTCGCTAGGAGACCGGAATCGCTAGTGAGATAGATGCGCACGCATATCTATTTACCAGACAGACGCGTAATCCACAAACAAAACCTAACCTTCTCATATACTACCGTACACATCCGCCCTTTCATATACTACAATACAGACACACACACACACAAACCCACAGCCTCATATACTAGAGTACTTACGCGACCCTCATACACTACACTACAGTACACAAACGCCTAGCCTACCCTCCTATACTATAGTACTCACCCACACTCTCATATACACAGTACAGTGCACAGACGCCCACCCTTGTATACTAACGTACAGTGGTGGACACCCACAACCTCAAATACTAGTACAGTCCACACAGGCAATCACCACCATCACCACCAGGCGGCTCTTCCTGCTGACTACAAACACTAGCGCCTCGAAATACGCCTCATCACATACACCTGGCATTTGCTGGCCGACGGACATATAGATACATACTACAGTAGCGTAGACTCACGAACGCGACCATTCGTAGGCAAGCTGAGCGCGTTGTCGTCTTCGTATCTTCTTCCTTATTCACTTCACCCTCGTTGTTACCGTTAGCCTGGCTGCAGCCTCAACATCCCTCGTTTAATCGTTCGCTCGTTTGCTTTTATCCGCCCTTGTCCCCTCCCTGTCCTCCGATAAACGACCCCTTAGTGGTGGGGTAGTGTTTGTTTCGTGTCAAGGCCGCCCTATGCGCGATGACGAGGCTTGCTTGCTGTGTGCAGAAATGGCAGAACGGCAGGGGAACGCGGCTGCTTCAGTCAAATGGTCAAAAAAGGGCAGAAAGAAGTTGGTTGGGAGAGGTTGGGGGTTGGTTGAAGCAGAAAGCAATGTGAAATAAAGATCTGAGCGAGATGTGCCACATTATCGCATTATTGAATGGACGTAAGCTTCTCGCGGAGTTATTAAGTAGGTATGCATTTTTTCCTCGATTGCAAACAGCGGCAGGAAGGAGAGGCCGAAGCGTAAGCAGATTCGCAGGCAGCGTAATAGTTGTGGTAGCAGAATTACCAGCAGCAGCAGCAGCAACAGCAGCAGATGTGTAGCAAAAGTGAGTAGTCGTATTCGTGTATGATGACGGTAGGGAATGTAGGGAACAAGAATAACAACATGTACGCTAGACGTAGGAAGACTCTTGCATCACTCATTGCGCCACATTGGTATATAACTCACAGCAGAATAATAAAACGCTGTTCCATTTTTCAAACTTAAGTGAGTCTATTCTTCCAAGTCGGTATGTAACGCACTAGTACTTGCCCCAGAGACTCACTATTAGTCGCCCAGTTACCTGCACTATTTATTTATATATATATATATATATATATATATATATATATATATATATATATACATTCACATGTATATATAAAGTTCCTATATATATATATATATATATATATATATATATATATATATAAATGTATATATATATACACTCAGATAGGCAGACGAACGTTCGTTGTTGCGTTTTGACGTAATTTTGACACCCATAAACCCAAACATGATCGACGTGCACAACTAGACTGTTTTATCGGTCATATGGTCAACGTACTGCCAATAACTCCGCAGATTGCACATCGATATATATATATATATATATATATATATATATTCCGTATTTGTAGTTACTAAGTTATGCGGGCTGATAATCTGTTTTATTAGCTAGGGCGCGCTAGCAAAAGATAATCCAAATGTGAAAATACATATAAAAATACATATAGAAAATACAACTCCAGCGTTTCCTTGGCCGACAAGACTCCCTGAGATATTCTCCTAGCTCTCTGAAACTCGTTATATTTATGATGAAAATATGTTTCGGGCGTTCTCAGTGTATCAATTGCGCCAAATTGGCATCCTTTGAAGATAGCACGATATATATATATGTATATATATATATAGAAATTTTGTATACCAGCAGGCGTAATAGTCGTCAAACATCACAAACTATCTCAATGAAAAGGGCGCGCCGCATTGTCTTTCGGTAATTCAATAGCGAACAATGACAACAATTTGTGTCTATTGTGGTGAAATGATGAATGTCAGATGGAAGATGTTTATTTCTCGCAGCATGCTGCACGTGTAGACGCTGGTCGTGATCTAACTAGTGACTAAGGGTTCTAGCTACGTCCGGTATGCCTAGGTTAGCGCATGCACGCATCGCTATCGTCGATTGGCAGGTACACATCTATATGCAAATATATTCCTGCTTGCTGAAGTCTATCGAGTGCATGTAACATAAAACTTCATTTGCTAAATCAAAAAATCCCTAAAACAAAGCAGCTGTTCACATCCGCCGATACATTCATCTCCGGATGACGCATTACGGTTGTCACTACATGTACGTTGACCAGCATGCTTCTTCTACTTCTCTGTATGTACTTGTGTCCGGTGGACCCAACAGTAGAATTCGACAGGTTGAGTTTTCTGGCTTATATTTGACATTCCGTATCGGCAACCACATGCAATGGCACCGAAAAATCTTAGCTTGACTCGGTGACATGCATATGCTACCGCTCTTCTTGATCTTATTACTATTTTGTTGTTCATGTTGTTTTTATTGTTGTTATTGTTCTTGCTATTGGTGACGTTCTTATTGGCAGTATTCGAATATTATAGTAGTTGTAGTAGTAATAGTAGTAATAATAATAAAATATTATGGCAGCTATTTTCTCCAATCTAAACGTCGAGAGCCTCCGCTTTTTTGAGCATTCTTCTCTCCTGCAGTATTCCACAACAACCCCAACAATGCAGTATTGTTGTTGTTGTTGCTGTTGCTGTTGTTGTTGTTATCATCATTGCTGGCTCTGCTCCCGCAGCCTCCTTGCTGTCGTTGTTTGCCGCGTTCGTTGCTGTACTTTCGTGGCGGTCCGGTGAATGTGATCGCGGACAACCTCGTAACAAATAAACGCTGTCCTTGCTGTACAGGAATCCTACTAACGAAGCAGTTACAGTGGGCTCGGCTTGGAAGTGAACAGAGCAAACATAGCGACAACAACAGGAACAACGACACCCGAACAACCGGGGGGATATGTCACGGCGACAATGACGTTGGCGAATACGAGTAGGGCGACACACGAGAATTACAGATCTTCTAATGACAATTATTACTCTTCTTATTGTTGTTGTTATGACGACTACGATGTTGAAGATGATGATGATGATGCTGCTGCTGCTGTGTTGACTATCGGCGACTGGGCTACTCGAGCTTGATAAGCTCCACATCGAAGATGAGCGTGGCGTTCGGCGGGATGACGCCCGGATGTCCACGGGCGCCGTACCCATAGTCGGGACTGCAGGTGAGAGTCGCCCGCTCGCCCACCGACATCTTGGCAACGCCCTCGTCCCAGCCCTTGATCACCTCGCCGCGGCCGATCTTGAACTTGAACGGCTTGTTGCGGTCCCGCGACGAATCGAACTTCTTGCCGTTCGTCAGCGTTCCGGTGTAGTGCACCACCACAGTCTGGCCTGTTCGCGGGTACGTGCAGTTGTCACCCTGCTGCGTTGTCTTCACTTCGACGCCCATGACGATCGCTCGCTCGTTGGTTTAGCACGAACAACGGACTACACGATGTCACCGTTTCCGACCGAAGATGATGCAACCACCAACAACAACAACAATAACAAACAACAGAAGCAACAACACAGCGACAACAACAGATTGTGTGAGATAGATAAGCTGAATATGACGACACACAAGTATGGCCATGGTTGCATACTACTATAGAGGTGAATGCCCATATGAACATTTGAAAGAAAGGCATCAACAAGTAAACACAGAAGTGCTTAACTAGAAACATGTATATATATATATATATATATATATATAACCCTAATAATATACACGGATGTGAATACACATGACGAGTAGATATCTTGCATCTATAAAAAGTGGCACATGTATGCTGGCATGCCCTGAAAAAAATTGCAAACCTGTATTTCTATCTAAGTGCTTAGCAATGGTTGTAACCAAGGTTCTCCACAACTCGTTTCGTATTGAACCGCACTAGTCTTTAAAACTAGCACCACAAATTGGACTTGTTTTTTATCTAAAGTCACCCAGTTTTCTTATCCAAAGTTACCCCGTATAAAAAAACCCGTATTCACACTCTGTCTGCCACCTCAATCTTTCAAATTTTTTTAACCTCCTCCCTCTTGCGAAAGTCGACGACAAAACACAGTCCCGTCTTTCAATTTCGTACAAGCCCTAACTTATAAGCTTCCCACGGGATTGGAATCGCCGTAAGGCATACCTTCTTCAATCCATTAAACTCAACTTAGCCAAGCCAAAGTCTGGCATCTCAGGACCGTATAGAAAAGGGCAATAGATAATCAAATGAACTATGTTCGTCATGAGATATAACAAAAGTTCTGACAAATATGTGGACACAGCCCGGATTCCCCAGCCTGGCGCATGACCCGGGTTGCCTCTACTTGTAGCAATCATAATAGTTATAACAATAAAAGAATACGGCGAAAAGGTGGTTTTTCTTGAGGCCGTGCAAGATAGCACCTTGGACGAGGCGTCCCGGACAAACAAGGTTACGGTTCACACGCAACCGCCCCTCTGGGGTGAATACCAGGCAATGAAGCGGCGGCGGCGTCCGCAGGAGCTACCACAGTCTAAACATAGACGATCTAAACATAGCTCGAAGAGGCGACCGATACTATGTGAAAGACTAGGTAGTAGTAGGAAGTGGGTGAGTTAGAGAAAGGACGCAAAACTACAGCCCGGTTGTTGATTCTATCTTTAGCGATCAGCACCCACAGCAATGATGTGAAAGTATCCTAGGGACGTTGTGTGTATGCCATCACGGTGGCTCCCTCTCGTCACCCCCCTTCCTCCCTCGCTAATTATGTCGCTTCCAGAAGGTCGACAATGTCTCTGCACGGGATCGGGCATTAGAGAAACCGGCAACGAGCACTCCTTACAGCAATACGGGTCGTTGCGTATGCTGAATCTAAATAGGCAGACACTTAAAGAAGGGTTAATTCTTATATATATATATATATACGCGGTGGCGATACGACACGTTACCATCACACTATGTGTTTTACACTTTTTATATATATATATATAAAATATTGTGATGATTTATTATTCATTTACAATACGTTTGCACACTCGGCATATATATATATATATATATATATATATCACCATCTTTATTAAGGGTAGCACAGCCGAGTGTGCAAACGTATTGTAAATTATTAATAAATCATCACAATATTTTTTAGATATATACAAAAGTGTAAAACACATAATCTGATGGTAACGTGTCGTATCGCCGCCGCGTATCACCGCCGAGATTGTTAGTTGGTTAAACAAACACGCCCATGCATTCAGCGAACGTGGAGCACTGCACAATGCAACATTGTTTTTGTTGTAGTTGCTTCTGTTGTTGTTGTTGTTGTTATTCATGATATTACACTGCCTCTGTCCCTCCTGGCGCCGCTCCAAATCAAAGCAAACTACAAACACAGAAAGGCGATTAGAAGCTCGTCTTCCCGCCCAACCGTTCCGATCTCCCGCCCAACCCAAATCAATCTGCAGACACAGCGACAACAGCGATGAGACACAGCGGACAGCAGGCTATTGAAACTCAACAAGTACTTCTTCCAACGAACTAACAGCTCGTGTTTTCAGCCTTCTCGATGCACTGGGTGAGGCGTGGAGCCACAGCAGCGGAACGTGTGGTAAGCTGATCGACCCAACAAGATCCCAAGAGCCACCAGCAACAGCAACAACAACAACAGCAACAACTAATGCATCGCTGTACCATGTACGATGGGTCGTTTCGGGCCAGCTTCGGGACGCCGGCTACGCTCAGTATGATTGTACTGTACACTTTTGGCTACCACAGTTGCTGTTGTGGTTGTTGTTGCTGCTGCTGCTGCCGATGTGGCTGCACTATAAATCTATGCCTAGTAAATACAATGTTCAGATTTATTATATGCCTACACTTGGTTCTAACTCAACTGGCTCGAGATTGGGACAAGCACAACCACACTGACAGCGGCCACGCGTTACACTCAGCCAGCAACGATTTAGTAGAAATATCCGAATGGATATAATCAGATAGAATGTTAATTATATATTATTATTACTTATTGTTCTTATTCTTAGAGGAGTTGCTAAGCACTTCGAGTGGGCGAACGTCTTCACCGTTGTGCAGTCCAGTCCGTACGTCGGTAACCGCTAGTTCGACCACAAACTCGATTCTCGTGGCGTACTGGTTTTGTTTACAACTATCCGCCGTTTACATCTTTCTAGAGATAAGTTCGAGGATGAAAGATGCTGCTTACGCACTCACGCACTCACACGCCTTGAAAAGCCACAGCGAGAGAACACAAAAATAATCATTATTAATAATAATAATAGCCAGAATCAGGCAATCAATACTTACAATCGGTCCGGCCCTTCGTTGCCTGTCGAGGAACGAGGTGGTTGTTTGTGACTGTTGTCGCTTGTGTGTGTTGTTGATTCGAGCGACTCGACGTACGAGATGGGACGATGGAATCTTCCGCCAGCCTCTGCCGCCGCAGCCGCGCCGGATGTAGGCTTAGGCGACGAGCAGACGACACGGCGCCGCGCCGCGCGGCTTTTCAAAATGTCCACATTCGCGCCATTGATTCGCGAGATGGCGAATTTCGCGAAACGAATCGACAGCCTTTTCTGTTTGTTGCTGTCCTTATATGGAAGGCATTAATTTTTTTTATTTATTTATTAAATGCATGCTGCACATACGCTCGCTCCTCGCTGGCAGCTATCAGCGACCAGTTTTGAGACACGATCGCGGACCCGGATACCCACTAAACCCGGATTCTTCTTCCTCTGCCCACTTCCCGCCTGGCTCGAACTTGCAACCATCTATTCCAGCTTATCGACTATATATATATATATATATATATATATATATATATATATATATATATATATATAATTTGTTTGCGTAGAGTAGCTGAAGACAAATAGTGGAATAACAAAATAACACGTTCACACCACACAATAATATATACAATTGTGTGGTGCAAATTCGTTATTCCATGGTTTCCCTCAAGCTACTCTCAGTACATACAATTCCGATTTGATACACGGAAGAACTATATATATATATATATATATATATAATTGTCGAGGCATCGTGCTCAAAAGCGTGCTCTGCAAAAGTTCTAACATCGTGTCGACAGGCATTAATCGGCCATACAGGACAAGATCCCTGAGGCTCCTTGCGGAGACAGACTACATCGAACGCCGTCTCTTTTATACTGAAGCATCTGTTATATCGCCACTCTAGCAGCGAAATTACATACGCTGTTTTTATTGACTAAAGCGCATTTGATCTCACCCGGAACTGTCTCCTCACTACACTACGCTCAAGCGTTTATACAAGAAGTGCAATGTTTAAAAAATTACATAACGTTGGATTTGTTGGTCCGAGGGGACTTGTTGACGGGATACTGGCAACCCACGTGACGCCAACCCGAAAACAGCATTTAACTGAAAGCTTAAAATTAAACTACTTCAATTATCTTTTCAATTCCACACCGCGTGTGTTATGATTCCCACAATCGTATCACACTTGACAGTGAGCGATCTGAAAGTCTTAGATAGGTTAAGAGCTTGCTTTGCTAAACGTATACCCAAAAAAGCGCGTCAATCACGCCTGCCCTGCAAAAAGCTGGGCAGAACGAGAATGCTAATGGTAGAATGCTGATGGTAGCGGGATAAGTGCCAGTGACAACAATGTACACTTTGTAATTTTAAATTATACTGAAAACCCAGCTTTTCGCTTTGATAAATGGAAAAGAGTTTGCTAAATAAATCGCACAACTGGCACGGATACCATAGTTTTACGTGCATGAAGTGAAACTGTTTCAACGTTGAGTATAGATGCGTTCGTAGCTTCCGTGGAAAATGCATGGCAGTTGGGTAATTAAGGTATGACATACTTGTATGTACGGAAAATGTTAGAGCCTCCCTGACATAGAGAGATAATTGTATATGTAATGTCAGACCACACGGTTAATTGGGACTATTATTTTTATGGTGAATAGATCGTGAAATAATATATATATATATATTTTTTTTACATAACATTTTGGCTTGCTTCACGATTGCGTATTCTTACTGCGCAGAAACGCACCACATCGTATATAGCAAGATCAATCCGTCCTGCGTCAATGGGGTTGTGGGGTTTCGGCCTACTTACGTACAGTTATAGATCTTAGGCTACTCAACACAACAGTCACTTATTTTGATTGATGCCTTATGTCAGTTCTAGAATCGCTGATCGTGTTTTTTTACTTATTTAGTTTATATATATATATATATATATATATATATATATTGTCGTATTGACGGTACAGTGCGCAGGACCCTTCATGCGACCGAAGTACAGTTGACTCAGTGTGCGTACCAGGTAAAAACAACCTCCTTAAAGATGTTTTAATTCTAGTGTGCGTACGAGGTACTTACTGATCGATAGAAAATCATCCACTACTAAAAGAAAGAAGAGGCCAACAGCACAGATAACCCGGGCTGCGAGCGCGGCGAGGCGGGCCACCGGCGACTTGACTTAACGGACAACAAGTCGGACGGTTCCGATTCGAAACGTAGCGACCGAGCGGGCTTGGCGGGAGAGATGCAGAAAGGAGCCTCGCGAGCGGTCGCGCATGCAAAGTTTGTGTGTTGTTGATGTTGATGTTGTTGTTGTTGTGGTCATGGTAGTCATCTCGAATCTGTAGGCACACCTCGGTACTACAGCCGGTGCGCGGTGCAGTGCGGTGGAGGCAAAATACAAGAACGCAGAACAACAACAATAACATACAAACTCTGCGTGCCAAATCCACATATCGTGGCCCCGGAGCCGGTTTAGCGATCGGCGAATCGACCGACCGCAATCGGCAATATGGTTAAGAAAGCAACGATTTTGGCCAATTTGGCCCTGCGACAGTCGTCCTGCAGCAGACAGCGTAAGTGTAGGAGCCAAACCGAGCCGCCGTGATGATTGGTGACTGATGGATGGAATCTATCGATTATATATCGATTGTGTGTGATCTTGCCAGTATTGACGACGACGACGATGAAGACTTGGCGAACCACCGAGGCCGGTCACAGCCGAGCAGAGGCCGAGATAATCATTTTGAGCAGATTCATCAGAATCGACGGTTGCATGCAGGGTTGGTCTCCGTGCTCGTGCGTGGAGGTTTACCAGAGGCGAGCGACGATCGCTTCTTGCAATGATGTTTGAGCACTTTTCTAGTCTTCACATGCCAAATGCTGAAAATGGCCAAATAAACCAACACAACAATAGCAACGACAAGAACAACACCAACAACAACATGGATCATAACTTTCGTATAGCAGTGTTATTGCTTTTTTCGGCGTTCACGATTGCGTATTTTTACAGCAGCAGAAACGCACCACATCGTAGATATGGAAAAGATCAATCCGCCTTGCGCTCGATGGGGTGGTGGGGTTTCGGCCTACGTACGCATAGCTATAGACCTCGGGGCTACTCCAACACGGCAGTCACTGGTTTTGATTGATGGCTTATGTTAGTGCTACAATCGCTGATCGTGTTGTTTCGATTTGTCAATACCTGCTCGGTTTACGCAACTGAAACAATTGTATAATACATGTATGCACGGAACACGTTGGAGCGCCATATATATATATTTCTCGTTCTTCATGGCTTATAGCGAAAGGGAGAAAGTTAGGGAAGCAGAGCGGGGAAAGTTTCCGAGATTAAAAATACTTGCCGCCCAACTTCACTTCGAATGGTAAAGCGGGAACCTTCGGACCCTGACGGAGCTTCGTACTCTGACGACAAGAACCCGATTTGGTCGTGTTGTTGTTGTTCGTGGTTACCGACTCGGAAATGAAATGAGGTTTTAGGCCCAATTATGTTAGGCGCCTTCTCATGATTGCACTTTAACTGTTCAACTGCATACGAACTTTGTACCTTCGATCTATAAATGAAGACTTACTTATGTGTAATGTATAGTCTAATCATTAGACTTTACACATATCTGTTGCTGGCTCGGCACTCGTCACGTCAGTGACGCCGATCGAGTAGCGAAAATGATATTATTATTACATATTTGCACTAAATAAGTGATAATGCTAACATTATTATTATTATTATTACATATTTGCACTAAATAAATGGTGGTACTTACGGTAATGCTTATGTTATGATTTGCCGTTTCATTATTATTTAATATCAGTGCGTATTTATTGTGGCTACTAAATAAAATCATCATACATCATTAAGGGTGACACGTATTACTGACACATTTTCCCTTACGGTAAACTGACTCGATGCAACAACACAATCGTTTTTCCCATTTTTACACATTATACTCTTTCTTACATAACGTATTTGATGTATTTGCTTGTACACTGCGACTTGTTTTTGCATGCCTATTCGAGCATAACCATACACTGTAATGAAGCGAAACTAAAGCATTGACTGTAACTGTAAATAATGGATATGTCATACAATAGAAGAGGGAATATAGAGCGGAAATGTTTTTTGTAATTAATTATTTAAAAATTATCTCTTGGTCGGCTTCCCGACAACTGCTCAACGGTCATACGGTCATTGCACATGAACTGTACAAATAGATTTGAACTCGCGTTTATTTTTTATATCAGTTAGCTCAATTTTTTATTATCTATGCTAACTGCTAGCAGGAGCGCATGTATACGTAAGGCAATTTTGATCCAAGCAAGACTGTAAAAGGATTGACCAACAAATATATATATATATATATATATATATATATGCCTTAATTCTCGTGTGTCCTCTATTTCAAATGCGAGCAGTTAGTTCTGATATGCGGCTGAGAAATGCCGACGCAATCAACAAGCGGAACACGATGTTCACCAGCGAGAAGGCGCGTCAGGCCGCGCTAGTGACCCGCGTGCAGAAGATCGAAGTTCAATACGTTGGCGTACCGGAGCCATGCACCATGGTGATGAACAAGGACATCTCGACACCATACGATTGCGCCAAACGTATGTAGGATGATTCGAGTCAACTAGCCAAACCAAAGTAGTACAGGGAATGTTGTTACTGGTTTTGACTTCCTGACATTGCTAGCGAACGGCAGAGGCCCGCGTAAATCTTCAGCCGCAGAATAGTAGAGTTCAGACGGCCACCAGTCAACCAGTCAAACGCTTTTTGACTGTGTCGCGACGTCTTCGAAAACGTCTCCCCTCTAGAAAAAGGAGGTAGCTTGGCTAATTTTTTGGTTTTAAGAACTGTTCAATAGGTTAAGCAATGTGTCTCCTTAAATCAGCCTGTGAACAAATAATGCCTGTCCTGATAAGAGGTAATTATAGTAGCCATACAAATGATATGATGCTATTGACGAATTTAGACGATAATCAATAGTAATCACAATACCGTTTTTAAGTCTTGCCCAAACAACCTGCTGAGGCTGCCGTATCACGAGTAATCGTCTATTATATACAAATGTATTATACACAACGCGCACTTACTTATACTTATATATATACAGGGTGTATGGAAACTTTTGAATAATGGATGGTAAGAATTGTAGAGCTCGTTAAAGCAAATATTTTTTCCAATGGAACATGGTCTCTAAGAAGTCTTGTTTTGGAATGAGAGTTAAATTACTACCATGAGTCGAGCAGCCATATCGTGTTTAGTAAACGTTTAGACAACGGTTTGATCAAAAACAGATTTACTACTTTTGGCGAGTTGTGTGGTTGGTGCTGTCTGACTTTCGTTTGCTTTGGCCACTCATGTTTGGACGACATTTTCAGATTTGCCCGAACGAATTCGGCAGAGTGCGGTAATCGCCTATGTGAATGGCCGGCCGTGGGATATGCATACTCCGTTGCAGGACGACTGCGAGCTGGCCTTGGCCACCTTTAAGGATCCCGTCGAAGAGCGCATTAAGATGGTGAACAAGGTCTTCTGGCGGAGTTGCTCCTTTCTTCTTGGTAATAATATGTCGTTTCATGTAGAAGGCTATATATATATATATATATATATATATTCAGCTATTTTGTTGGCGAATGTCGTTTATAATGCTAAAAGCATATTTCTGTATAAAAGGAATTAAGGGTCGTTTTACAAAGCCTAAAATACTAGGCCTGCCTTACGAGCATATCTATTAAGTCATTGGAATTGCGCTCTTTTTATCCCTGGCAGTTCCTGAAGATTTGTTTATTACGGATTCACAGCTCTACCTTTGCTGTGGCGTAATATTTTCGGCGAATCCCAAGCGCCGGTGGCAGTTATAGTCTGTCCGAAGCAACCAGCAACTACTTGATCCGTGCTTATTTACTAAAGAATTAACATCACAAAGTAGGTATTTATTTGATCAATAGTATTCGCAACATCAGTTGTCTTACGGGATCTCAGGGAGCCCTGCAGCGGAGGAAAGCGACACTTCGACTAACACCGCGTTTCCTGACTTAATGCGCGCCGCATTCAATTCTGTCTAGAACGAAGATCCTTTGTGACCGCGTTTAGTTTTCGTCAAGGCTTTTTTCAAATTTTAACGTGTTCTAGCCCATAGAACGCCCATACGTCTCTATGGCGATGGACTGGACTGGATTGACTGCGGAGTAAGTTCTCTGTATTTCGCGTACTTGCTGTCCTCGACAAGACAAGTTGATGCACCAGCTTCCCGGCTAATTTAAGCAACATAGCTTCTGGCCAGTGTTCACAACACGGCGACGTCCTACACAAGTAGGCGACCTCTTTCCCAAGGAGTCGGAGATTTACCGTTTGGTCGAAACCCAGTATGGACGCTAAGGCCGAGTGACTTCTTCACGACCGGCACCTCTGCACCTTGCAATGCGCCCAGGTAGCACAACAGGGCCAGATATTTGGCTGTACGAACACACGAGGCCACCTGCGCTAACAGGCAACGTAACGGGGCCACTGCGTTGTCTCCTAGGCGCAAATTGAATAAGCACTCAAATGTCTTTCGAGGGAGCTTGTCGAAAACGTAAGGCAGGTCATGTATCTTAAACATGGGAGAACACCGTATAAGATAAATTAAGCGAGGCGTCGAAAGGGTTTGCCGTAGAAGGTACAGGGCTGGATGTGTGTCTAGATGCTTTAATTTATCGCACCACCGTTTGGGATCTGTGAGTTTCTTTTAGAGAGCGCCCCCAACTGCTGCGTCAGTTAATGGTGCACCCAGTGATGCCACGTTTTCCTCCATTATCTGCTCGATATTGAGTAGTCGCTCGTTGGTACTGCGCCGGCCGTCTCATCGCTGTCGTCGTGCGATAGGACGAGGAGCTCACATCTTTTGTCGTTGAGTTTTCTCAACTCAATACGGCCTCAAATTCCTGAATCTCTTCTTTAGAAAGGGCAGGAGGCAAATTGCCTGCAAGTGTCTATGTACCACGGTCGCGGTTTTTCCTGCAATCGTGTTTGAAGCTCATACATTCTTGTGCAGAAAAGGGCAGGCTCACAGGTCGCCGTGCTGCACCCCCATTTTGCATAATCTTCCCTTGCCAATAAATTCGGAGTCGGAGAACTGCCATCTATCAAGGTGTAAAGAGAGAGTGATTAGTTTATTCTTTTCTGATCATGCTTTTTTTCGGTGCCTTATTGTCGACGGCTTTGAAGTGCTCATGCATCAGCATGATAGACCAGATATAATTTGAGATGGCGTTGATGACGTTAAAAGAAACAACAATCCTTTGTCAAATCAGAAACGTTTCATCAGGAAGGAGGCTTCACAGGGGTTTCGCGCTTGCGTGGCGCTCTTGGAACTAAGCCATATCTTCTAGCCTTTATTGCGCAATAAGAAATTGTAACAACGCCCAGAAAAGATTCGATTTGATCTTCTTATACGATGCAAACCGACGTTGCAGCACGCAGGCGGCTTTTCTTCTTAGAACTTTCAATCGGTACTTGAATGTTGCGTGTTTTCATTTCTGTTACAGGGTACGTGATCGAGCGGGCATTCAAAAGTGAGCATCAGGTCGCGCTACATTCGTGGCCAGCTCCATCGATCCCGAGTGGGTCCTTTGTTTACGACGCGGCCTTGTCGATTGCTAACTGGAAGCCGACCGTTCAGGAGCGCCGAATACTCAGCATGCCTATTCAGCGTTTGGCGATGGATCAGGTGCCATTTGAGCGGCTTGAGGTGGACGGTGCTCTGGCGAAGACCATGTTCGAGGACAACAGGTGTGCCCTTCTCTATGTGTGGATCATAATGCGTTTTTCATGGAGGCATAGGATCGTGCCACGGAGGGAAGAGGCACTTTTCTCGACCCTCCAGTATAGGATTATGTGAATCGTAAAAACAACTATACTACTAAAGTATCGTTAAAATATTGGCGGAATATGGAGCAGGGTTTGAGGCTGAGCAATAAAAGCACTGCACTTTTGCACAGCCGTTTCATAGAGCTTTGTTGGGGGGGGGGGCAGGTTATAGGCATAACCTAACCCACTTGTTCGAGTGTTGGCTGGTAAGAAGCTACTATATGCTGTAATTTCGTTTTAACCCTTTTAGCTGCTTTTTGCGTGCTCTTAACCTTTTTAGCTGCTTTTTGCGTGCTCATACTGGTCTTATTGGTCTTTCCCCAGCAGGGCAATGCCCAGCCCGATTTAACAATTAAGAAAGAAGAAGAAAAAATTCTACTTAAGAATTCTACGAGAAAGATAGATCGATCCGACATATAGCAACCACTCAGTTTTATAGCACCGAGCGCTAGGTGTCCAAGCCACCATTACTATCCACCATCTTAATAATAATAAAATAATAATAATAATAATAATAATAATAATAATAATAATAATAATAATAATAGCAGGGGTACCGTGGCACCATTAATAGCACAAGACGAGTATCACATATGGAAGTGGCTGTCATGACGAGACTCGAAACGAGGAATGAACGGCGACTTTGGTTTATTTTTCAGATTCAAATCTGACCAGGTTGAAGATGTGGTTGAGGCGTCTAAGAACAATAAAGTTACTCTGTACCGCTGCGGAGACCATGTAGACATGAGTTGCGGCCCAATGATAGCGGACTCTAGCCAAGTGGCGAATTTCACGGTGGCCTCAGTGCACCCATTCGAAACACAATACGGCCTGCTCTATCGCTTTCAAGGCATCGCACACCCATCCGCATTCACCGTGAGTATTTTCTGTTGTTATATGGCCCTGATTTCCTACTTTCAAAGCTTACGTTTCAAACGCGGTAACCTTATTCATTAGTTACAATCGTTTAAGCGTTTTGGCTATTCGGTCAAAAATGTCGGTTTCCACAAGTTATAATCATCCGCCGATCGTCCGCTATAAGTTGACCGTCGCTAGTCTCTGATGTCGGTTGATGTGTAAAAAGCCTTGTTGTTGATGTTGTTGATATATAATTGTCTGTAAACATTCGGAACCGCTCATTTATTATATTTCGCCGTGGGAAAGCTTCTAAACACATGTCTGGTGGCATCAGGTTAAATAGTGATGAATAAAAAGTGATGAGGTCTGAACACCACATCGACCCTAGCGCAGGCTTCTGTGTGCGGCATCGGCCCAGAGTTCTTCTCATTGCCTATAAGTCATATCCACTTCATATATTAAATTAAATATGGACTTTATGAACATAGCCCCGTGCAAATCCAAGAGTAATCGCCACTGTTCTGAAATTCACAGATGAGCCCTTTTACCAAGAACGTCCTCGAGCAACGAGCACAAGAGATGGTAAGTTTATACATAGTAAAACTCTCTAGGTAATTATCATTGTTGTAAGGCAAGTCTGATGGTTGCAGTAATGATATATAATATATATATATATATATATATATATATCATTACTGCGAATGCGCCACGCCATCGGACTCGACTATATATGAATATATATATATATAGTCGGGCCCGATGGCTTGGTGCATTCGCGACCGGAGGAGACATAGGTTCGAGCCCCACCGTTGCGCCTTTGCCCGAATATGTTTCTTTTGAGTGCTTTTAATTGTCGTAAGGTATCTATTTCAAGGTATTGAGGGTGAAAAAATAGAAATTCCAGGATATCCATTATTGCGAATTCTCTTATGTTTCTTGATGCGAATGTTTCTTTCCTTCTAGCCAGCGTTGGATGCCCTTCAGACGAAGCAGCATTTTGTCATGAACACGACGGTGGGGTTCTTTCTCATGCATTCGCACATCTTGTAAAGCTATGTCGGGCCTAATCGATCGCGCTTTAGTAATTTTGCTCTCACCCCTAAACAATAATTTGCCGCCTCCCCGTTTCTTCGGAAAAAATCCTTTTTGGGACACTTTATATATATTGTATGTAAGTCAGAGTTTGTAAATTAATCTTGGCAGAGCCTCTATATAATATTATTTTTATGATCATATCTTGTTAGTGATTTATGTCTGAGTCGGGAGTCCATTCGGTGAACCCGAGGAACATTCTAGTTGTCACAAGTCTAGAATATCTGCCATTAACCGCTGTACTGTGCATGCGTGTGTTTCTATACAGAACACAGTAGGTCTTCCGCAGGAATCTTCTACCACGCTCGACGAGGCCGAGAAGAATGTCAAAAAAGAGTTGGATCTCGATCACGACGAAGACCATCACACCCCAAAGGAGCGCCAGGCTGCTCAGTAGGTGCTGAAAATGGAGGTACGGTTAAATACGACAGATGGGCAGACGAAATGTTACGTCACTTTGGAAGGAAAGCGACAGATCGGAGGTGGGCAAGGCAGGAGCGAGACGAAATACAAGAAGAGATCAGGAACGTCATCTTACTGAAGAACCCTGACGTTACTCCATGGGTGCGATGTTTTAGTGTTGGTGGTGTACTGAGGATGCACTCCGAGACACCAGACGTGTTGTATCTGCCCATCAGGCGAACTGGTGTGCTTCAGCACGCGTTGACGCCGACAAGGCTTTGATTGGCGGGGTCCTGTTTCCGCCTAAAAGCCTGTTTGTGTTTAGTGAACCGACGCCGCGTGTCAGTTAGTTGCATTTACGGGTTGGCAAGTGACAGTCGGTGTTTGACTTTTGGAGTTGGTTAGCCCAACAGGCAGAGTAGGGGCAAATTTCCTTGTCGGCTGATAAGATATCGGGGAGTTGGTTGAGTATCCGGAAGAATGAATCATAGAGCATAAAGCTGAACACTGGTTGCGGAGCTGCTAGCTGTAAATTCCATTGTCACTATATGGGCGCAAGTAGTATCCTTCAACTCGGCTGCTTCTGCTTCCTCATACGGACCGAAGCTGAGTTGATACAGTGACACGCGTACACATACACGAAAGGCGCGCACATGCATAAACGTGTGTGCTACGATTGTTAACGTGATAGCCAAAGCTCCTCGGGAAGCGCGAAGTGCCTACAGTTGGAACGGTCATGTCTGTTGGGTAGATTTCCGGCAGTAATATGGCGCTAACTTTTATACGTGAGACACAGCCTCACTAGGTAAGAACATTGCCAAATGTGCTCACATTAAGTTGCATATTGTAGATACATGTTGTATTGTAATAAATATCAATCTGTAGATGTGCATTACGAATTCTGCTTGCAGTTAGCTTAAATATAACCTTAATAGAACGTGAAGTTTTAGGATGTATACAGGTTTGTTGTGTGATGTTTAAGATTAATACAGCCGATGCAATTCAATCTTTATCTTTCCTTTTTTTTATATGAAGTTTTAAATGCTTTTTTTCTCTACTAGTCTCGTTAACATTAATGTTGTGTTTAATTGGTATTATATTATTTTACCGAGTAGAGAGGTTGTTGGGATAAAATTAACACTGTAATGGGTTATAAATATTTTTAAATTTGATGTCAACATTGTAGTTGGGCATTCAATTCAGAATATTCGTTATTAGGAGCTTATCGGGGAGTAGCCGAAACATTATTTTATGAAGTTGTTTTTAACAATATTTTTTGTAGTTGTACTATTTTAGTGTAGTAGTTAATATAAGTGTGTATTATTAGTAGTTTTACAAGAAAAAAAAATATATATATATATATTTGATGTATGGCGGACTGTACTATTAGCAGAGTTTACTTGAATTTATTTTGCTGAAGGCGAACCAGATTTAGTTTCTGGATATAATGATGAATATGGACGTATATTTTCTTTAAAGCATATAGAATGCTTCGCATACGGCATGCTATGGAACTTAAAGAAATCGCATACTTTTTACGACGGTAGGTTGCTCTTTTATAATGCATTTTAATTGATGCATTATTGCAGTTTCTTATATGCCATATATATATATATATATGTATATATGTTTAGCAAATTTCTTACAGGCAATAATTTCCTTATCCAAGGGTTCCACGAGCTCCTACTGAGAGTCATATGGCAATCTGCAAATATTTTTTAATGACTAAAGAAAGTCTTGAGTAATAAGGCAAAAAATGTTCACCAAGCAAACAAGTTTTGGAAAAAACTAGATTTTGAGCTTTTGGTTGCCGAGCCATCAATACACACCAGACAGCTTACATTTTAAATTAATCATTTATAACATTTTAAACAATATATATATATATATATATATATATATATATATATATATATATATATATATATATATATATAGACCTATATATATATAATAATCTGAGATACCCTATATATATATATATATATATATATATATGTGTGTATGTCCAAAAAACCAGTTTCACTAAACTTGAGAGTTTTTGATTCAGTAAAATGAGAGCTTTCTTTTGTAGAGGTGGAAAATGCTTTACGCACACCCTTCGATGTCAATGGAGGGTAGTGTGGGACTAAACGCCAGGGGAGAGTATAATACTCGATCCAATCAGCGCGTGCTACCCACCAAAAACCACCAGATTTAGTAAAATGAGAGCTTAAGTGTAGGAAACTAGCCTGGGTTTTAAAAAAAAATAGAGAGAGCAGTGAGCATGTGTCTGGTAATCAGTGGGCCACAAAGGCCAGGCTCGCTGAACATTTGTACGGATGTAGTCCTTCGTTGGTATCTGCAAACGACCTTAGATACCTCTCACGGCGAAGCAGAATTTTCTCTCGAACCCGGCGTCCTGTTCAGTTTCCTAATCGAACAACTCGTTTTTTCGCAACCATAAATTCGGTTTAACTCGTTCCGACCTTGTTCGGGAATTTTGCATGCATTTATGTCGGCTTTTTTAAACGACAAATCATTATGACACCGTGCTGTAAAAACATCTTTCTAATGCGTTACACATACGTACCTCATATGTTCGAATAAAGGTAATAGATCCATACACCCGGAATTGAACTTGAGATCGGGCAGGCCAAAAGACAGGTAAGTATTGCGCACGAGACACCCTGGTTACGCTACGACTTTGGCGCTTGAAAACACGCATGCCAACCTAACTCTACACATGCTTTTTCGAAGCGATATTTCTAAATATTTATAGATTTGGGTTAAAGAAATAACAAACCCGAAAAAAAGACCTCAAGCAGCTAATCAGCAGCTGTCGACAGGTAGGGATAGGGATCAACGGAAGAATCTTGACGCGCAGAACATTATCACTATCAATGGCAAGCACTACAAATAACTAATTTAATAACGAATAAATAACGAAACAAGATCATTTTTTCTGTCTGTAAATAGTTGTAGTTTATTCTTTTTAGGGAATAGTACACACGCATAGTGTTCATATGTACATGGCCCTTTCGGTGCGGGCGTCAATGCGGGTAATCAATGCATTCATTCTTACATTAATTCATCAATTCATACATTATTATGGGAGCTCCGACCGCCCGCCCTGCATCGCTTCTCCCCCAACCGGCTCCTCATTCTAAACATATATTATATATGTCTAGCTTGCCCCTTTTCCTCCTTCTCTATAAACGTATCTAGCATCTACATTCAACAGCAATCGATCTGCTCACTGCGCCCCAGTTCGTGCCTACCTGTTAAAGCACTGTTCGCCTCCTGAGCAGTCAACATTGTATCCCGTCACCAGCATTCGTCTAGTCAAACCTATGGTGCGCTTCTAGAGATTTTCAGGTTGGCCGTTCATGTCTCTATCTTTCTCTCCCTCTCTCCGTTTCTCTTTCATATATATATATATATATATATATATATACATATACACTCTTCATGTAAAGCCCTTCGTTCTCTACTTGGCCGCCTTCAAGGTTTTCCTTTCTATTGGGAAAGATATGGAGAAGAGAATTTCTTGGCCGCACTATAGTTGTGTACGTCATCACGTAAAGACATGTGCGGCGCAGCCCAAAAATGGAAGTAGCAAAATAGCAAAATATCAACCCGGCCAAAGCTGTATGTACTCCTGCCACTGAGCATGCCACAACATCGCAGATTGCAGTGGCAGCAACAGCAGAGATTTCGGGACGCGCTGGCAGAGGCAGGGAACGATGAGGGTAGAGCTAGCCGAAAGGAATGAAGCCAACCAGTCAGTCATCGTTATAATCTGCAGGGAGCGTAGCCGGAAAACATCGACCACAACTTGACGCCATCAGTGACGCAGCCTTCGCGCCTTCAAAGAAAACTTCACTGTACAATAATTACAGGAAAACGCCTGTCAACCCAACACAAAACGGTCGCCCGCCAACAAATCCCCTGAATGTTGTAACCCCCACAGAAGGCTAACTTCTCTTTATATACCTATCTATGTCTATATATATATCTCGCGGTTTCTGTCATTCGTATACATAAATATATATGTATATATATATATATATATATATATATATATATATATCCCGTCGCTCTTACTCTACATCAATTGCTACTTCCGGTTCGTAGCTTTACACTGCTGTCTGCTGCGTCAGCCACAACTCAGTTGGTCGAGTGGGAGTCGCGAGTAACTCGTTAGAGTTCTCTCTCTCTCTCTGATCGTTACGATACGTTCAAACGTTATTATTAGTTGACAACAATGTCTTCTTTTTACTCACTAGGCGGCTCTTGTTTATGTGTTTGTATATATATATATATATATATATATACATATACAACTTGACGAAATCACTGAAGCCACCGCTACCAGACGTAAAACGCGAACGCGTGGCGCGATCTTCGTCTTGTCGTACCGCCGCTCACAAGTGCCATTCAAGCAAGGTTAAATCAAGCTGAGCGAACGGTCTGTCCACCCAAGCTGGCCCACGCGCCTTGTAACAAGAATAGACAACGCAAAATATACAACAAACGCGCGCGAAACGTCCGCCAGACGACATACTCGAGCTAGCACAGGAGCTGGGCCACTCAATACATAAACCATCGCCCAGCCATCATCACTTCTGCACAGTACTAGCCGTAGTGCGTGTCGTGGCATAAGTGGTGCGAGAATGCGCATCATCATTGTCTCATACCGCGGCCGACCGTGTTCGCAACGCAACCATTACCACAGATCGAGATCGTCGTCTGCTAGCTGAAATCTTTACTTCTGTGTTGCTGCTTCTTTTCCTACTTCACATACTACGTATGTATGTACGCATGCATACGTATGTATATATATATATATACATACACACGCACACGTAATATATATTTATATATATACAATATCTCACGCTGTCTAGCCATGATCATACTACATCTAAATTTACGGTAAATGTTCATCAAGTGGTGTCGTCATCCTCAGAATGCATTCACCCATCGTCAAGTCGCATCTACTCGTAGTGGTCCTACGAAGTTTATATCACTTCGCTCCAGTCAGCGTCTGAAAACCGAGAAAAGAACACATGAAGTACATATTAAATGCGAGGCGAACGTATAGGGATCGTCACTGGTAGCGCTTCATCGAGCGCCAAGCGTCTGTGAATACTGTCCTTCCGATGAATCCATGCAATATGAAATGTGTGCCCTTCGTGACACTTTGCCGATCCAAAATGTAAACATAAGGTGTCGTGTTCATCGAATGATTTTTATCTGCTTTGCTTCAATTTTGTCACTTTCACGCTCAGCTGTGCATAGTATGCAATATGCTTCCCTCTTGCCGTGAGCAAAAGTCAATTATTCCCTCTTACCCTGAGCAAACGAACAAGCATCGAAGATAGGCGGAAGAGTTCGGAATAAGGGAATGATGATAGTATATGCATGCACTTCAGCACCTTTGACTGAACTAGGAGACGTTTGTTTGATCTGAAAGCTACGACGCATATCCTTTCAAAGCAATATTTCGAAGTTTTGCAGAAGTGGGTTAAATATATATATATATATATATATATATATAGAATACGCACCTACAGAGCGAACAAAGCCGACTACTCAAGGGACCGGTGGATGTACAGGTGTCGCTGTTGTCGCCAGTAATGCCGCTGTCGTTGTTGCTGAAGCTGCTGCCGCCGCGCCGTTTTGTGATTCCTCGGTGCTGCCCTTCTTAACGAAGTGCTTGTACAGCTTGTACAGCTGCTTCGACTCGAGGTCGGTGAATTTGCTGACGAAAGCCCACAGATAGGAGCGCCACTGTTTCGCCCGGTCGTGTGAGTAGTCTTCGAGGCACTCGTTGATGCGGTCGCCGATCTTGACGAGGCAGCGCCGGGTCTGTCGAATCTGCTCGTCGCGGGTCAGCGAGCGGTCCTGCGGGTCAAGCTGTTTCAGCGCTCGCTTGACGGGACGCATCTTCTCCTTGCACTCGTTGAAGACCTCGGTAGGCAGTTCGTCGATCGGATCGATACTACCGCCACCACCGCCGCCGCCGCTCGATCCGGCGGCAAAGCCGGCGTTCCCGTGTCCCCCCGCCGCCACCACCACCCCCACCGCTGGCAGGTTCCCCGCGTAGCCCTGAACTACTGCTATTACTTGTGTGCGTATGATGAGTCGAACTGCCCGAGTGCGAATGCGAAGATTCTCTCTTGCTACCGCTCGAGCCGCGCTCGGAGCCCTTCTCGCGTTCTCGGTCACGCTGGTCACGCTCGCGGTCCTTGGCGTTACTGCCCCCACCGGCAGCGCCTCCGCCACTGCCACCAACACTGCCCCCGCTTAGCAGCTTATCCTTGTCTTTTCGGCTTTCGTTCTCCCGGCGATTGTCCTCGCGCCGTTTCTCGGCTCTCTCGCGACGCTTCTGAGCCGCTAACAACTGCAACGCGGGAAAGCGGAAGTCGACAACAATGTGCGAATGTTTATCCAAGACACTTATGTCAAGGCTCACTGACGCCACACTGAGGACTCAGTGTAGTCGTACATCGCTGTACGACGTACTCTATACAGATGTACGATCATATATTATATCACCATCACTACCGCTTGTGTGGTAGTGATGGTGAACTGTGTTGAACTATGTTGGCATATAGGTATGCCAACACAGTTGCTAAGTAAAACTCCTATAAATATCAGTTACCTGACATTCATTTGCAATAAGAGTGTTCTCTCTCTCTCTTTCTCTCTTTATATATATATATATATAATTTTACCCCAACCTGGGTGTTAGTAAACCATAATATAATAAAACAGATAAAAGTTATTTCAGTATAAAGCCATCTGTTTTTTCAAAGCCCGTGTTCGATGCTACTGTCCATATCATAAAATATGACCCCTAAGTAAAAATTAGGACGAATTTTACGCATGACCACATCGTTAGCACGTGCACGTTGAAAATTATTAAAGAAGGCCGTAAATGCCGCCAACCGCATCTAAAGTCACCACTTTTACTACATGGGGTGCATAACAAGTTGGGCACGTCAAGGAAACACCGTTGCCAGCATTGCCTAAGTTAAGTATAAAATAAACCAGTAGGTGGTATTCTGACTATTCTTAGAACATGGTCCATCGTCACTATCGCAAACTTGTATAACTTAATTGTCTAATCTCACTATTTACGAACACTCTTCCAGACTGAACGAATTGATTCCAGAAAAACCGAGCAATCACAATAAATCAGCAGTTTATTACTTCATTTTTCGCTAAGTTTGAACAAGCCAGTTGAGGATAGAAAAGTCATATGCAACGAAACAAAAAATGTAATGAAACATAATACAGAAAGCAATTGAAACTAAATGCTCTCTACGCCTACTCTTTGAACTTTTCGGGCTAACCCATAGCCAAAATTTATAGCATTGCTTGATAAACGGAACCCCATAAATTCAAAAGTGCAACGGTGGGGCTCGAACCCGCGTATATATGTGTCTCCTCTGGTCGCGAGCCGCAGACGAATGCATCACGTCACGGGGTTCGACTCTACGCTTACTTTAAGAGGAGCATACATTCCAACAACGTTTTACCGTGTTGCCAGCCAGCGTCAATATCAAATAAAAGATGTTCTATTTAATCAAAGCAGCGATCGCCCCATTTAAACAAACAGGTAATTTCATACATTAGATAAGTTCGAAACTATTCGACTATCCACCGGTTTCTGATCCCCCAACAAATATTTTTGGTAGGGTATGGTGTCATTCGAAAAAGTTAATCTAGGTAGAAGGACATACAGCATAGTTGACACGTGAAACGTATATTTTGAATTACATAATTAACCTATACGTTCAGACAACAGCACTTTCTGATAATACATTATCATCACATATACGTCCGTGTATATACAACAACCTCAAAAGTGCCATTAATTGCTATAATAACAAATCTTAACCACAGACTTCAAACAAATGCCTGTCGCAAACGACGGCTTGACACGTCTTCACAAATTCAAGTCTAACACCTTTTAAATTTCTTCTTATTTTAGATCCGTGTGTGTAAAGGAAAATAGAACTTTATGTGCCTTATGCGCATGTTTCCTTGTATATGGCACGTATCAGCCTTCATAGTTCAATGTTGTCTTCACTACGTTACATCACTCAATCCCTTTGTCAACAACAGTTAATGTACGACGGAACAAGTGTACTAACCTTCTTTTTCTTCTTATTGTCGATTCGCTTCAGTAGTTTAAGCAAAGACTCAGCTCGGCTTTGGAGATGCTTCCCTTGGGGCTTCGCGTCAGGGTCAGGCAGCAAGATCTTGTCTCTCAACTGAAGCGAAGCATCGGCCTTTATTTGTTCCCACGAGCCCATACCATACTCGTAGATACCCCGCAGCAGATTCGTGTCATCCTGCAGCGTCCACTCGCGATCGAAGCCCGGATCTTTAAACGGACAGTCGGCTCGCCATGACATTCGTTCCGCCGCATTATGAGGCATAAGCACGTCCAGAATTGACAGCTCTTCGATGGAAGTTAGCACCGATTTAGCGTTCACTTGGATACCGCCTAGTTTGAACGTGGTACGCTTATGCTTGCCCTTTGCACCATCGTCGTCGGCCTCCTCGTCTTTGACCTCTTGGTCGCCACGTTCCTTCTTCTCTTTCTTTCGGTCCTTCTCCTCCTGTTTGGCGCTCTTCACAATGGCCATCGAGTCTCTGCAACCGCGCTCGAGAACCGTTGCAAGCTTGCGAAGCTCTACCATAGCCTTATCCTGAAGGTCAGCGTCGGCAGCGACAACATCCAACCGCTTCATTGCTGCCGGATACTTTTTATAACTCTTGACAAATCGACGAATCTCATTATCCGAAAAGCTTCCTAAAGTCTCCTTGGACCTTGCCGGCCGGCCGCGTTTGACCGTTTTGACCGAGGGGCTCTCGCCGACGTCAGGAGCCCCACCATCTTCAAGTTCGGCAAAGTTGGTCCGCCGTTGGCGCGGCGGTAGGTAGAGCTCCATTTGTTCTCTTTGGCGTTCTTCTTCCTCAATCTTTTTACGTTCCGCTTCAGGAATGATATCCTCCCACGTTTTGCCCGAATAGTCGGGCAGAGTTTGCGATACTTCTTCCTCATTAAAGTTAAACGACTGTACTTTAAATGAGCCGAGAAGTTCATCTCCCATTGTCGATGCTGCATCCTCTCTAGTTTCGGCTCTCTGCAGAATGTCATCGATATCCATCTCACCCTCTTGTGCCTCTCCGCCATCCTGACTATTATCCTCCTCCTTGAAGAGGTCTTCGGCACCAAATTTGAGTATAGCCGCTAGTTCCTCCTTGTTAAACGGTGTACTGTTACTACTATTCGAGGGCCCACCTTTGTGCAACACTGTACGCCCCGAGGTATCCATCCGCTGAATCACGAGGTGGTCTAGCACCATCTTTCTCTTAGCGCGCTCAATTATATTCTCCTCGACCGAGCCTTTCGTTACTAATCGGTAGATGTTAACCTGGTTCTTCTGGCCAATGCGGTGTGCTCTTGCCTGTGCCTGGAGATCGTTCTGAGGGTTCCAATCCGAGTCGAAGATCACGACCGTGTCAGCTGTCGCCAAATTGATACCCAACCCTCCAGCACGAGTGGACAGAAGGAAGCAAAAGTCTTGTGATCCCTCAGCGTTAAAGTGATCTAATGCTTGCTTTCTGGTCTCCCCTTTTATGGAGCCATCGAGTCGCTGGAACTGAAAGCGACGCAACTTAAGGTACTCTCCAATGATATCGAGCATGCGCACCATTTGGGAGAAAATGAGAACACGATGCCCCGTCTCCTTGAGACGGCACAACAGTTTGTCAAGCAGTAGTAGCTTTCCGGAACCACGTATAAGCTGCGTCAGCGCGTCTTGTCCGTTAGTGTTTTCAGGCGGGCGAATCAGCAGAGTATGATTGCAGCATTTTTTCAGCTCCACCATGATGTTAACAAAACTTGTGTGGCTGCCCTTCAGTCCCTTGGTGAGCATCTTGTAGTTCTTCGTCAATATCCACTTAGAATACTGCTTCTGTAGCGATGTCATCTCCACTCGGAGAATGCGCTCTACCTTAGCCGGCAGTGACTTCTCGACGTCCTTTTTCACACGTCGTAGCAGGAAGGGTTCAAGCTGTTTGTGCAGCTTGTTGTAGCCTTTGTCCTGTGTGTCTTTGTGCTCCCGCTCAAAGGGGTCCCACTGAGGAAAGCGATCGGGCTCGATAAAGTGCAACAAAGCCCACAACTCCTTCAAGGAGTTCTGCAAGGGCGTACCGGTAATGAGAAGTCGCTGTTTTGTTCGAAGATCCTTTAACGTCTTATAGAGCTGCGCCTCGTCATTTTTTAGACGATGAGCTTCGTCAACAGCTAACACTGCCCACTCGACATCGTTGATGAACGTACCATCCTTGAGCATAATCTCAGGTGTGCTCAGCAACACATTAAACTTGATCCGGCGCGTGCCTGTCACAAACCACTCGAACTCGCGAATCCTTTCCCGACTTGAAACGTCGCCAACGTACGTAACAACGTTTAACTCCGGCGCCCAATTGACGAACTCCCGCTGCCACGCAACGAGAGTAGATAGGGGCACGATCATTAGGAAGGGTCCATAGAGTTGATACTCGTGGAACAGATAGTTGAGGTATGAGATGGTTTGAATCGTCTTGCCGAGCCCCATTTCATCGGCCAGAATACAGCTGTTGTTTTTACACCAGCTGTTTACAAGCCAGTTGAGGCCTTCGAGCTGGTAGTCACGCAGTTCGAGGTGATCAGGACCGCCTACGTAATCAGGCTGTCGCTTGATATTGTGAAACTTGGGTCGATTAACCAAAAACCTGTAAGCACAAAAAACAATAAAACGCACCGATCAAGAGGTAATGCACACGCGTTAGTGAGTGTAAACGTGCGTCATAGTGTATACAGCCCCAGTCTTCATCGTGTTACGGATAGACTCGTGTACTCGTGCAAACATTTCGGATTAGTTCGCGTTCTAGCTATGGGGATGCTTAACGCCAGGAGCCGATAGGAATCGTTCATAGAGGTAGGCCAGATAAACAAACCTACCGGTGATGTTTACTTGGCGTTGTCGTGCTTCTCTCGCGTGCATGAAATGCGTCGATGACCACGCTAAATTTCTTGCGAATTAGAGAAGCGTCCTCCCATGTACATTCGGAGTAAGGCAAGCCTTCCCACTTGCAGTAGTAGTCGTATTCACCTGGGGCGCCCTCTCGATCTTTGCGAGCTGCAAGGAAAATTAATCCAAGTCACAACAAAAACGCGACCCCCCGAACAACAACAATGACAAAACGGCTCAGTATGCAAAACAACATGTCGTGTGCCACTTTGTTTAGAGATTCAACCAAAAAAAGGCGCACATATGTCATTAAAATAAGTAAGGCAACAATCGATAACCAAAAACGTAACGCAGTAACTTACATCTCGTCTCTAACGCATCGGTTTTATCTTAGAACAAGGCTATCTAGCAAGTTACCTAATTCAGCTGTTGCACAATAATTAAGGCTGCATTCCTGTACATTTTGGCCAAGTAATGTAAAAAAAACTGCAATATAACAATACAGAGGTGTCAGAAAGTGTACACGGTTGTCAGTACAACCCGATGTACCGAACTTTCGTTCTTCAACAAGGAAAACTTAGACATATATATATATATATATATATATATATATATATATATATATATATATATATATATATATGTGAATGTAATGCAGGGGCAGCGTATGTAGAAAATAAAAGAAGAATCACTCCGCTACAATTATAAGTCTTTACGTACATGATGACGTATCAATTATTTTGGTTTAGAATCACCGTTTCTACTGGCCGAGATTCTTCCTCCCTTATATATCTATATATAAATGTATATATATAGAAAAGGTAGCGCCCTTACACAAGTGTATCATCCACGACGGCCACGATATGGTATGACGATAGGGAACCGATCTGCCGGTAGGTCGGCGATGATAATGAGGGTGATGAATGAAAGTGCGAAGGCGTAAACCATATGAACCATATCAACTACCAGTTGACGGCCTCGAAATAGCGTGCGCGATGCGTTTGTTGTTATTTGACATGAGAGAATGTTACGCGATTACTGTGACAATGAGATGCCGGCTGGGTGAATGGAAGCAGAAGGGCAGGAAACAAAAGCAGCACACAAAAGGGGCAGCCCGCAAACAGCTCTGCTGCCTGCAACAATGGTCAGTGACACGAAGAGAATAAACAGACAGCAACGGAGACAACAGAACAAACCCCTCGAGCTAGAGCAGCACATCGTAACTACATACGCATATTGGACCTGTCTTACAAAGCGGACTGACTGAACAGCTCTGAATGCAGATTGATGTCCACGGATATTTGCAACCCTACTACCCTGCATGTTGGCGTAGACACAGACAACTTACGCGTGCATGTATACATGAACAAAGGTACAATAGACACCGATCTACAGGTGCACAAGGTTAACAGTTATTTGCCATAGTCTCAGACGTCTGCACACGTGCACACGCGTAAAGCTTTGGAACGTGACAGCATGTTGCTACGCAACCAATTTAAAATATATATTCCGCAAAGCGTCGTTATTGCCAGTGTCCAAATAAAGAACCGAAAACTAAGCAGGCCTTCGCAGACGCCACTTAGTCATTACGTGTTTACCTTCGCAACTAGCTTTTTTTATTCCTCTATAAGGCTTGCCGATCACATCTCGAGCGCGAGAGCGGAAACAGAACTTCTATCGAGAAAAACGCGAAAATGTGCATCAGGGAATTGACGGGAAAGCCCCCATCAAAATATAATAGATTTTGTAATGGTTTTTAAGCCATACTCCATGGCTGTTACAAAACTGCCTCGCCCTTCCCCGGCTGCATGGTTTTCTTTGAACTCTCCGTACAGTTCTACACAAATCATCGCAGTAAGCGTTAGAGCAATGAGCAACGATTTCGACGACGAAATTAAATAACTGGAAAAGCAATATTCCTCAACATAACGAAGAAAATCAGCGGCATTTGACAGGGAGAAACGTGACCTTTCTAAGCTATTCAAGACACCACATTTGGGGCATATTTCAGTGAGCCTCGGCCAACAGACATAAGAAGAATGCTTAACTGCTCTAGCACATAAAACAAAGTCTTCGACATTTGTATCAATCAGCAAACGTCACCCGCCCAATCCAAGATGCGGCAGGCCGCAGCGGCTTCATAAGGCAATCTATCACCAACAATCCTCGTCTCAAACTCAGCCGTGCTGCGAAACTGTGGCGGGGACAATATGGCGACAACCACCAACACCGTCACCACCACACATACACAAGCACACCGTAGTTCCGCCACCAACATTCCAACGTCGGACGTCTCAACAAAGCTTAGTGATAATCACACACCACAAATCATTATCAGTTATCACCGTCTACATATGGCAAGCAGAGGCAGCGTGCAAACAGGGACGTCGACGTGTACAAATGCAGGCAAAGAAAGTAGCAACAGAATGCGATGAAAGCATGGCAGGCAAACGAAGCGAAGAGATATGCTGCGAATGGAATGATAGATGGTGGTTGTCTAACGAACAAATGATGGAGACAAACAGGCAGATATATGTATAGAGAGAATGAGAGAGATGGACGTATGGCGCGTCGTGGATGATACCTTGACTTAGGCGCAGTGAGTTGTGGTACTCTGTGACGGGATCGGGATGATGAGCCCTGGAGGGCAACTCACATATGATCCGCTCGACCACCTGATGGCGCGTGTATAGCTCCTCGGACATCTCCTGTTGACAATCGTAATACTCGATCTCTTCCGGCGTCGCACTGTCCTTCCTGTTCAGAGCAGAGAGTTAGTTAGCGTTCGATTAGGGCGAGGCGAACAACTGTTCCGCTTTCACCATACACTGTGTTGACAGTACGTATGCTGTGAGGGGGATGCAGCGTCATGTTAAATACCGCACACAATCTAGGGACAACAACCACAACCAGAGCAACACTGCAATTCAATGACTACGTTTAGAAGCGAAAACGAACCGCTCTACACCGGCCGTTCCATCAGGCTCGCTGCCATCTATCTTGCACATCTCGCTGGTGCCGCATCGATGGCCGCATGTCAAATCGATTCGATTAGCCACGATAAGCACTCACCATGCCTGGAGTTCTTCCTCTTTCTTGAGAAAGTTATCCACCCGCTTGATGCCCTTAACGCCCTGCGTCTGTAGCGTTTCCATGGTCTCCCATGTGTTGTGCAAATGTGACCAGTTCTTCCACTTGATTAGAAACTGTTGCTCGAGCTCCACGCCTGGCTCGCCGACTCGTCGATTGGGATCGCCGTTCTTCTCCACGGCGTAGATGGTCGTCGCCGAACCGGTCGCTCCCCGAACGCCCATGCGTTTGTCGAGCACCTTCTCGACCTGTTCGGCGTTGTCCTCCTCCACGACGCCGTTGTTGGTCTCGTCCCCGTCGACCGACATGAGGTCGTCTTCGTCCGTCTCCTCTTCATGCGCCTCCTTGTACGACACCCGCTGGCGAGTTCCCCGACGAGTCCGATGCACCACCTCGTCTTCCGAGTCGTCGTCGTCATCGTCATCGCTTGACGCCCGCTGGGCCGGCGCCTGTTTTCGCCTCCGCTTCGCTACCGGCCTCTCGGATGCGCCACTGTCACTGTCTTCACTCCAGCCGCGCTCCCTATCGAAAGACAAAGCGAAGTTGAAAAACAACGCTTCCATTCATTATGCGTGCTGCTGATCCGAAGTCGTAGAGCGAATAGCGACTGTCATTTAGTCTAGTCTAATAGCGTGCCAACTTTGTTGTTGGCTTCGAAATCCCAAATAAAAACATATTGCCTGCGAATGAACTTGTATAAGCCAACCGCTACGAAAACACGTTACAAGCGTTTCACCTTGCCTCATAGTGTTCCCGCTACAACTAGTTTCAACACATTGTATGTTATCGCTGGATTTCTGGCGATTGTCAGATGATGGAAGAGCAAGAGAACGTGTGTAGAACAAATGTAGACACAGAGACAAATAGCGGTACAGCTGGCAGATAAGGGGAGTGTTAGAGGACCAGGAGGAGGGGGTCAGATTGGTATCCTACAATATCGCGCGCAACCAAATTCCTTCAACAAGCAAGCATGACATTGTTGCACGTACTTTTTGGGCTGCGGTCTCCTGTTGTTGTTTCTAGATGACTTTACTTCGACAGTCTGGAATGCAGCACATTAATTGACACAAAATTAGTTAACACACGCGACGTCCATATTGACTTTTTACTTCTAACTGCGCCGTTCGGCTTTTTCGTTGAACGTTACCGGAAATCAGTGAATCGACTGTGAAGATCACAATACGCAAAATATAAGCCAACACCGAAAGCTAATAGGCCACATATTTGGAACCCATTCTCTAACAAGAGCGAGACTTACGAATCGCTTCGTCACTGGCTTGGCGCGGCCGGACCGTCGAACACCATACATGTCCGGATCCTCCTCCCATGGCTTTTCGGTTCGCCGGTTTTGCGCCGACCTCTGCAACAATCAAAACATCGACCAATGATATGGCAAGTTCGTGGTATCACTTCGTTACTAGTCATTGTTTTTGTTAAAACTATCTAAAAGCTGCAAATTGTTATCATCAACGTGCCTTCAATCTACTGTAGTTGTTGAATCCCTCTTGATTCCCTATAGTTTACAATTTGGTATGAATGCTTTATATCTTCTTGACGCACTGCCGTAAATGTTGCTTTTACAGGTATTGTTATCTTATTCCTGCGGTATGATTTGCTTTGCTCTTGCCGCGGTTACTATCTATTATGTGTAGGTCATATCACCGTTGTTGTAATTTCGTTTATCGCGACATTTCACGTCGAATAAATTCTTGATCACTGCGGAGCGCATTATTCGCAGTGGTGGCAGCATCAGTGAATAATTCAGCTTAATTGGTCTACATATAGTGGGCTACAGCGCAAGCTTCTTTCTCTAGATAGATGCGGCAACTTACGGTGGGAATCTTTTTTGGCGCCGTGATAGCCGGTGCGTCCGGTTCGCTGTCCGATGATGTGACCGAGTGTGCTCCCTGCGAACTCTGGTCGCTGTCGGATTCACTCGAATCACTAAAAGGAAAACGAGAAATCAATTACACATTCGCCTAGCGATTAGAACAAAATATAGGGGACAATAAGGATCAGGGGACAAACGAAAACGAGAGTATGCGCGTACAAAAAGGTCAGTAATTGGCGACTAATAGACGATGCTTCGCGTTAGCACCGCAAAACAACAACAACAATCTCTTGTTAAAACACTTGCAATAACACGTTCAGCACCTTGAATGTTCTGCATACGTGAGTTCTTGTGACAGACAAACGAACGTGTATCCAATGCTTTTCCTTTTTTAATTATCTAGTTGTGTCTACGGCCCACTATTCATTGTTGCGCCTAGTGCTTCATTGAAGTTATTTTTATTTAATATTACCATTATTAAAAGAAAGATGTTACATCTTTCAGTTTTCTCAATGAGCGGTACAAAGGAAGGTCGCAAGTGGGCTAGTTGACATCAACTACACTTACGTTACGTAAATACTAAACAGGTTGCTGTTGTTGTTGTTATTGTTGTTACTATTTTGATTACTGCATCGATCAGCTGGGCCGCTGTGCCCAGTACACGTGCTTAGCGCTGCCACAGCGCATCACACATGCTGCGGAGCGGGTCCCGCTGTTCCCTCGTTGTCGTTTCTTACCTGTGTTCGTCATTGTTGTCGTTATTTTGGTGGTTCTCGATCGCCTGACTCGCCGATGTGCTGAGCTGTTCCGAAGCTTCACGATGAGGCGTTGTCGACGATGCGTTATCGTCTGATCCGGACGAATCGGAGGAATCACCCGGCGAGCTCGAACTGTTGTTGTCGCTGTCATGTTCATCCTGCTGCATAATCGATTGCACAGAACCGATCGGCACACCAAGAACAATGAAAGAACAAATAGTCTTTGTGATTATGACCGTCATCAATACCAGCAACAGCAGCAGCAGCAGCAACAACAATCACAAATATCAGTGCAAACCAACAGTGAACATTGTCAACAATGACGATGGATCTACCATCATTCTAGCGATAGGCAGATCAGCGGGAAACAACATTACAACAAGAACAGCAGCAACAACAACAAAGAGACTAAGAATCACTATATCGATATACACTAAAGTTGCACGTACAGTGATTCTATGCAACGCGTTTGAGCCGTTCTCACTTGTCGCCGTAGTGAGGTTATGGCCAGTAAACATTGCGTGAATTTTGTACTGCCTCTTTACCACGGCTGTCAGAAGATTTTACATTGTGAGCGCTATGTTACGCTCACAATGTAAAAATCTATCTACATATCTCTCAACGACGAGAGCAATATAGACAGACAAAAGAAATGACTCACGTGGTCACTTCGTGCCGAAGTCAATAATGCGTGCTGCATGCCTGTCATCTGACGCCGGCAGCATGCATCGATTGATGTCTGAGAGGTATGTTTTGATATTCGTGATTGGCCTGGCTGGCTACCTAAACAGCTACAAGCTGACGACAAAGAACAGCTGACAACAGCTGAGATAAGTCTGCGTATTGTCACTGGCGTCACTCTGCCGTACGTAAGGTACGTATGCCGTTTCTACTGGCGCGCGAGAGAGAAATATTAATGACAATAATGACAACAATAATAAGCGCACTATTATTATTATTATTACTATCATTATTCTGTGACGACGACACGCCGGTAACCAGCTATCACTCGTTGCGTTGAAGCGCAAATAGTCGAAGCGCTTCTTTAGCTTCGCCGAGCGACGAAAGTCATACAACAACCGAACGTTGTTCTCATCATCGACATCATAATCATCATCACCATCATCATCATCATCACACTTGAGGTAGTAACGTCTGAAGCAACCCGCAAGTGGTCTAATCACATTTCCTTCCACGTATGGCTTTGTTGTTATTGTTGTTGTCGTTGTTATTGTTGCTGCTGTTGTCGTTGTTGTTGTTGTTGTGTGTATTACTGAAAACGAATCGTTAAGGCATCGGCGTATCAATCATCAGTCTTGCTTGCTCGAATTGTTGCTGTGTTTCAAGAAGAAAATTAACAATCGAGATCGGTCGGCGATCTCGAGCTAGCTAGCTAGCTTGTGACATGAGGGGTTGACGAGGAGTCCGGTTCGCTGGCCGTGGCTTGCGGTGACGGTGGCTGTAATGGCGGTCGTGATCGTGGAGGTGGCGGCAAAAAACTACGCAAAGACGAAAGCGTAACAACGAGCGTACACGAATCACGACACGTATTACAGTACAGTCGAATACAGGCGATTAGAAAACGACAATATGTCTCTGTGTCTGTGAATGTATGTATGAATGTGTGTATGTTTGTTTGTTCGTATGCATATGCATGTATGAATGGAAGCGGACACGTTTGTCAGGGTCACAGTGCGTATGATTGTCTATGTCTGTGTGTGTGTGCGAGCGAGCCATCGAGCGTGTTTGTCATATCGAGCACAATCAGTCGACTCGGACTGGCACTGGAGGTGGTCAACTAATCAATCGATGATAAACAACATCTCCTCATGGTAGCCGCATCACCAGGAGTAGTAAAAGAGACATTAATGGGAAACAGAAGTTGTTGTTGTTGTTGTTGTTGCTGCTGTGTTTCGTATCTTTTCACACACAAACACACACATACATTTAGCAACGTCAACGGCGACTACAACAACAAAAACGACAACGGCGGAGGCAGCAACAACAACGGTAACGACAGCAATAACAACACACAATTCCGATACAACATCAGCTGGTAGGCATTGTGGCATCGCCAACGATGGCTCAGGATGATGTTGCTGATGGTGGTGGTGGGTGATGATGCTGCTGATGGTTCGGAGAACGATCCGCTTGCTGATTGCCGTTCGATTGGCCCAGAGGCCGGGAGTTAATCAATTGGGCAAATTTTTGCCACAACACCACACTAAGCCTAAAGTGCGCACATTGCCAAATCGTGTCGTGCGGAATCGTTCGTCAAAGCGGGCGAACTCGTCTCCGACTAGAAGCGGTGACAGCTTTCGAACACTATTAGTAGTGTCTCTCTTTCTCTCTCTCGAGAGAGAGAGTGAGTCTACTGAGAACCTGAATAGACAGCACACCAATCGATGGTGTGCCGCTGCCGGTAACAACGATATTCGCCGACGCATCCCCGTCACTGTCGGTCCCACAGACAGAAATGCCAATTGAACAAACAACTAGAACAACAAAAACCACACTCGAACAGTTTGGGGATAGAATGGACAGACAATAATAATCATCATATGAGACAATATCTTGGTGGCAGCGACGACGTTGCTCGATTGTCGACCATGCGTCGGCGTTGGTTTCGAGCAGTCAAACAGGTCGGTGGATTGCTTGGTTGGTTGGTTGTCGGACCCACGGCCGGAGCCACGTGGGGGCCCGTTGGCCCTCATCTCACACCGGCACACCATCACCATCATCACCACCACCTCATGAAGGCTGTAGGCAGCGGCCTGAACAATGCTCTCGACTCGTCGTAGTCGTTGGAGGAAGAGCACGGTTCGGTTCGTGCCACGAGTGGAAGCCCGCCGCGCGCGTGTCAACACTTTGACGATAACTAACCAACCAACCAACACTCACTCACTCACACACAATTCAAGCCAACTGATTGATCTATCTATCTATCTATCTATATGGCACAATCACATTCACACACAAGCGGCGTATTGTATCATCTGACCAACCGGCGGGCGGCTCTATAGTCGTCGTCGTCGATGATCAGGTCAGGTCAGGTCAGGCGGGAGGACCAACGAATGAATTAATATGCAAGTGCAAGTGAACCAACCACCTACCAACGCCATGGCTGAAGCCCAGCTCGTCGACCGGCGCCGGGCCGCTGCTGGTGGCGTTGCTGCAAGCCGGAGACCTCCGTGCGGGTGGTGGGCCGCCGATAATCGTCACTCGTTGAGCGTATTACATATATCGATCGATCTATGATGATGATGTATCGACGACCAGCAACAACCACAACAACAACACACTACGTCGACCTCAACGACGGGTCGCCCCCCCTCACAAGGCTGCTTCACCACCACCACCACCACCAGCACACTGTGCTGCTGCTGTTGTTGTTGCTGTTGTTTAGTAGTTGTAGTTGTGGTATTAGTAGTAGTAGTAGTAGTAGAAGACGTTAATCGTGTTCGTTCGTTTGTTCGCTCGCTGCTGACTCGCGGCCGACGACGAACCGGCTCTTGCAGGCTGCTGCTGCTGTTGTTGCTGTTACTGCTGTTGGCCGCACGATAGCGCACCACAAAACAAGAACAGCAGCAACAGCAACAACAACAACAACACTACCGTCGTCAACAACAACAACAACACCGTCGTCGTCAACAACAACAACAACAACGGCGGCAGCAGCAGCAGCGGCACTAAGAACAGCAATAAGAACGACAACAATGGAGCAGGAGCAGCCCAAGATGATCACCACTGTCTGGTCTGGTCTGGCTGTCTGTCTACAAAATCAATCCACTTTCAGCAGCGGCGGCGGATCATCGCTCCGCCATCCACTCTAGTTGGCGCCGCGTCGCCACCAACTAGATCCGGATCGTGCGTTCATCTGTGTCTGATCGGGCGGGCGGGCGGACGGGCGGTCTGGCAGCTGCGACGCCCGCCAAGTTTGAATCGCGGCGGAGTGATTCAAACGCGTACCAGTTTATTAGCTATTACTGTTATCGTCTGACAATGCATTAATGATATGATATAAAAAAAAAATTATAATATTAATAATAATCAAAAATACATGACCTAAAACTAGCCGGCTTCCATGCTACGCAATATATCATCATTGTGATGATTCTTGCTCGTGGTATTGCCATTGTTGTTGTTGTCGATACTAAGCATAATCATCTTAGTATTACAATTATTATTATTATATTTATAAATGTTCAATTTTTACGCCTGCTTTGTATGAACATTTTTACTGTTAGCAGTTTATTTATTTATTTAGCGATCGTTTCTCCAGCATCAAAAAACGGTGAACCGCAAGTGTACGTTGATTCTCGTCGACAGGTGCTGCTGATATTCTTAAGATTGCTCTTGTTAAACGATGTGAAAAACTAATTCATTAGTTCGCTCGCGCCATCTCAATAGATTAAATACTATATATTTATAATTAGAAATAAAATAAATTACTAAAAAAATGATAGTTTATTATTTTATTTTATAAATGATGAAACAATCATCTATTTGTTTGTCATAGAACTCTCACTAAATTATACAAGTATGAAAAAATTATATTTATCAGATAAACAAGATAAAACGCACAAAAATAAATAACGAGAGCGAGTTAGGTGGAAGAGGCCTTTCGAGCAGACCCTCAGCCAGGATTTAACGTCTACGGGACTGCTTTTCGCATTGCTTCATAGACGAACCCTATCGATTCAAATGTGCAACGGTGGAGCTTGAACCTGCGCACCTATGCGCATTTCTTCTTCGGTCGCGAGGCGCAGACGAATGCACCGCCAGGCCAGACTCGACAGTAAAATGCGTCGTTTTCTGTTCAACCAGACATAATCTTAAAAAAAGGACATGAGCAATACATCAATAATTTGCCTCATTGAGGCCTATAGGGTTTATTGATTAGTCATATGATGAGATCATTTGATCATTCATTTGCCGTTGCTGTGATGGTTTCAGGGCCAGGAAAACAGCAAAGGCAGAAAAGAGACTTTTCAAATATTGCCGCCGCTAGCTGCAGCGTCAATCGGTAGATGGGACGGAATGTTCTCGTGACGTCGCGCGGTAAGTGTTTAGCTACAAATAAAACTAACGATGCACCGCTATGGAGGTTGTGGCGGTAGCATCGAAGATAATTCGGCTGTAAGAAGGGGAATTGCGACAAGTAATAATAATATTATGTAATGCGCTGCTGCAATTTCCCTCGGGACTTCGCCGATTGGACGATACAGGCGAGGATTGAAACGGAGACGGGCGAAACGACGTCGCCGTTATAACTCGTTTAACTCTGCCCCGACGGAAAGTAGAAAGGAACAGATTTCACTCATGTTAATTAAAAAAAAAACAATCTATAAACAAATCAAGTGGCCACACGCACTAGCGTAGCGACAAATCATCCGTCATCATCGTTTTCGCCGAGGTCGCCATGTTGGCGCAGTGACCGCAGACCGGGCGAGCAGACGACGACAAAGTCTCATTGTCATCGTTGTCGTCTGCTGTGTCGTCTGCTGACGACAAATACAGTGATGATGATAATATGATAATGATCTAATGCGGTTGCTGTGTCGAAGATGGTACTTCAATATTGCTGCCGATGCGGCTGAACGATGATGATGATGATGGTGTGAATAATCATAATAATCTAAAGATGGCTGTTGCCAATTTGTTGTAGCAGACCTCGTAGTTGTTGTTGTTGATATTGTTGCTTAGGTCTTTGCGGATTGTGGCGTTCGTTGTTTGTATTGCTGATTGATGTTGATGTGTTGTTGCCGTTGACCAATAAACCTGTCTAAGAAGGCTGCAACTCGCGCAATAATACTATAATGTTGCTGCTGCTGCTGCTGCTGTTGCTGTCGAGGAGGAGAGTAATTGTTGTTGTTGTTATTGTTGTGGTAGGTGTTGTGATTACAGTCGTTGTCGTGTCGTCAGACGTGGTAGTAAAAGAATCAGGTGTTGTTGTTGCTGTGGTCGGTTCTCGTCGGTCGTCGTAGTAATAACAGTAAAAGTATTTCGCTACTGCTGCTGTTGTTGTCATTGTTATTTATTTTGTTGTTATTATTATTTATGTCGTTGTTTTGTTGTTGTTATTATTGTTGTTGTTTGTTGTTGCAGGAGTACGAGTACCAACAACAGCAGACGCTACATCATTGCCGCAGTTGCTGCTGCGGCCGCAACCTAGGGAGGTAGGAGTAGCAGAAGAACGCAAAAAAAGCGCAGAAAATCCAACAATAGCAGCCGCCGTGGCCAGCAGCAGCAGCAGCAGCAACAACATAAGCAGACGACGCTGCGCCAACAACAAATTGCAAATTCGCAATAGTTTTCGTCTTCGTCGTTGTTGACGACGACGATAACGACGATGACGACGACGATAACGACTACGCTATTGCTGCTGTCGACGTAGTAGTAGTAGTAGTAGTGAGAGTATAAGCGCCGTGATGGTTGTCGTCGTCGACGTTAGAGTTGTGTTGTCGTAGTTGCGTTGTTGGTGGTCGCGGCAGCGGCAGACCCAGCAGCAGCAGCAGCAACAATAAACAACAGCAGCAGGAGAGCAGCTACAACAACAACAACAACAACAACAGTGAGAGTGGCCGGCCGACTGCAGCTACTTGAGGCGACTGCAGCTGGTTTGCCTGGATGGGTGGCTGGCTGTCTGGCAGAGAGATATATAGGTAGATATATAGATAGGTGGTGGATATATGACTGTCTGCGTACGGGCTAGATGGGTGGCTTCTGCTGCTGCTGCTGTTGATGGTGATGGTGGTGATGATACTCAATGGCTGTTGGTAGTGGTAGCTGGTGCTGTTGCTGCTGCAGCTGCAGTTAGCTGACGTTATCCCCACGAAGACAGAGCGTTGGATGGATGGACGGATGCGCGAACGGGCAGCGGACGGACGAACTCCCGGACGGACGGACAGACGCCTCGACAACAAGCAAGCAAGCGCCTACGGCCTGCTTCTCCTCAACAATAACCACCACCACAACAACAACAACAACAACAACAACAACATTAACAGCAGAAGCAATCGCAGCAGCAACAGCAGCACCCAAAGCTGTAGACAGTCTGGCTAACTGACTGAATGCCTGACTGAGTGACTGGTGGCTACGGGTGTCTACCTGGCTAGTTGGGTCATTGGTTGGTTGGTTGGTTAATTCAGCTCGTCAAACGACGAAGTAAACAACAACAAGAAGCCAACAACAACAAGAAGCCAGCAAACAAGGAGTTATTACTAGAAGTACTACGACAACTAAGCGACAACTATTACTAATAGTCAAGAAGTCAGCGAAACAATCGAGGTAACATACGAACGAACGAACACTCAAACAAACAAACAGACAGACAAAAAATCAACACAATGCGTTTGTTGGACTACTCTCTCGTTCAGCATTATATTGACGTCGTAGTGAACAGTGATGATGGTGCTGTTCGTGGTGGTTGTTGTAACGGTGGTGATTACAGCAGCAGCAACAACAGCATCAAAAGCAGTTCTTTTTTGCTTGATCTTGATGGTTGGTTGTAGGGGTGGGGTAGTTTCGGGGCAATTGTCGATTGTGATTGTCGGTTGATTGGGTGGCTGGCTGGTTGGTTGGTTTGTTGGGCGATTGGTTGGTTATGGAGATGTTTTTTTGGTGGTCATATTCGCAGTCTTATCATTTGCTGGCTGGATGGGTGGATTTATGGATAGCCTGTAGCTTGATCAGTAGTGTGAGTGGTTGGTGCCAGTGTGACTGGTTATGGGTGTTTGCTGCTGCTGCTGATGCTGTCTGGTGCGCGAACTGTTGTTTGAGTGCCTGCAGTTAGTTTTTATTCATCATAGTGCTGACGACGTTCATGGTGATAATGACGACGATAGTGATTGTGGTGGTGTTGGTGATGGTGGTAATAATAATAATAATAATAATAATGATGACGACGACGATCATTATTGTGAGACACCCCGAAACGACAATGATGATAATGATGACAGCGGCGGTAACGTCAACTTCAACTTAACCTGTTGTTGTTATTATTGTTGTTGTCGTCGTCGTCGTATTCATTGATGGCGGTGGATCCATACTGGCCTCAGTTCTTTCTCTCCGTCTGTCTGCTTACCTGCCTTTCTGTCTACGCATCCATTGATCTATGTTGTATTCATCTATCTATCTATCTATCATCGGTCTCCGGGGTTTCCGCCACAGCTAACTAGTTGACGCCTAAGTCGTGCCTTTTTTTCAATTCTGACTGACACAAAATTGTTGTTATTATCATATTAACACTAACATAGATAAACACGCACACATACTTACTCATATATATATATATATATATATATATATATATATATATATATACATGCATATACATACATACGTAATGTCGTTTTCGCTCGTCGATGAACAACAGTCAATAGCAGGTCAGCAACGAGTGAGTCAGTCAGTGAGTTATTTGCTTATTTCGTTGATTTGATCTTCGGTATTGTCCTCACCATCATCATCATCATCATCATCGTTGTATTTCCCTGTCGTTTTCGTTATTTCCAATTAGTCCAGTTAGTTCGTTAGTTAGTTAGTTAGTTAATTAGTTCGATCCCATTACTACTAGTTGTGTCTTCTGTTGCCGCCGCCGCCGCCGCTTACCATTGCTGGTTAGCGCTAGTTTGCTCGCTGGGTGACATCACAGTTGCGCCTGCTGTCGGACTGATGTTGTTGTTGTTGTTGATGTTGTTATTGTCGTTGCTGTTGTTGTTGTTGTTCCTGCTGATTTGGATGTTTCCCCCTGTCAGTTGTTCTTGCTCTTGTTCGTCTTATTCTCAGTTGTCACTGTTGAACTCATTCTCGGCGTCGTATTTGTTTTTGTTTTGTTTTTGTTATTGTTCCTCTGGACTTGACGGTAGAACAGTGACATGATGACATCACTGTTGTTATTGTTGTTGTTATTGTCAATCGTATTCTTATTATTGTTTTAATTTGTTATTGGTCGTTTATTCTTACAATTGTGTTGAACGTTTTACTCTTGTCAGTGAACTTCGTGTCAGCAGCATAATAAAAGCCACGTTTCCTCTACAAACAGCCAACACACAATCATCTGTCTCAGAAACATCGCTTCGGACGTAGGTCGCCCGTAATATGCTCTTTCTCACGCTGTACGCTTTGCGATATCCCTTTAAAAAATGTGCGCTCCGTGACAGCTCAAGACATACTTTCTTCGCCGCTTTTCCGAATCTGAGTGTTCTGTGACCCATCCACACTCGACCGAGCTATATATATATATGCCGCAGGTATGATAATGCCACCATGCATGAGGCAGTTATATCTCATTAGACAAGGCTTTTGCGATGTGACCAAAGCGGTGAAATGGTAACTCCACTCCATCAGGTATCCGTAGCTCATTGCTTCCGCTCAGGCGTTTGGGCTCGAGTGTAGATGGTATTCCAGCTCTTCTCATTGCCCTTCACTTCATAATCCATTGAGCTCCGCGTTGAAGCTGCCGGTTGAGGGCAGGACTTGAAGCCATCCCCCTCTAAGGAAATGTTGAGCCGCTGAAAATGTTTATTATTATTAGGAGCAGCAGCAGCAGCAACAGATGTAGCAACCGAAAGAACAGTCGACTGCAGTGTGCTGTCGTTGTTGTAGCTGTAGTTATTGTCGTTGTTATTACGACTAGACTCTGTATTGTTCGTGTTTTTGTTATTGTTGCAGTTGCAGGAAACAATAGCCGCTGCCGCTGCTCCTGCAGCTGGTTGGTGATGCGTGTTGAATAAAGTGGATACCACGTTAGCATTGATCATAATCATGATGGTTGCCTCTAATAGTTAGTCTAGTATCAGAGTTACCTCTGCTCGCGCTGCTGCTGTTGCTGCAACTGGCTAACGAATTAATTACAGAAAGGTTGCACAACCAAGCAGTTGTTGCTTCTCACTGGCCATGGATGAAGTTTTGTGAAGTTGGTATGGCGAAGCAAAAATAAAAATAGCAGAGTGTTATGGTAGTACTTAAACGCCGGTAGCCTTATGCGCGCCTCGCAGCCGTTGGTGTTGTAGTAGAAATAAATACATGCTGTTTCTATTTACTACTGCTACTGTTTACTATTACTGTTGTTGTTGTTGTTGTTTTCGTTCTCATGAACATGATCTACTGTTATTTTTGGTATCGATGTCTCTAATATTATCCTATTCGAGACCCAGTGGTATAGGCGTTTTACCATCGTCCTTTTGAGGATAGCAGCGTTGGACAAAGTGGCTGGTGACAGGTTCACCGACCGTCGGAGGCTTTACCTCATGGTCACCTGGGCCATTGTGGTTGATGTTGTTACATGTGCTCTCCTGATGTTGCTGTTGCCAACAATTTCCTTTGGCGTTGTTGCTGATGCTGCTGCTGCTGGCTTTTACCGAACGATCGACGAGCCGAAAGAGAGAACAACAAAACAACAAGAGTTATTTTCCGAAACCACAGACCAGATCTCTACCTAACAGACAGCTGTAATTGCGTCAATTGCCAAACGTTGCAGCTGCAAGACGACCAAGCCACTTCTAGAGGGTTAATGCAGGTCTTGCTTTTGTTTCGCTAGTGTGTTGATAATAAACTTATCTTGTTTGCGCCCTCGATATTTCTTTTTACATATATATATATATATATATATATATATACTGCGTTCTTCCTATGCCGATGATGTCGTTATCGATTCCCGCTGCATCAATCGTGCAAAATGACTAAAAATGAAAGTTTTCGAGCGATTGACTATTGAGCGATGACTATATGGCGAGGGCTATTGAGTGCAAAATGACTATAGCGGCGACTGCTGCTAGCACAAGCAGCATGGATGTGCAGCAGCAGCAGCATCATCTGATGACAACGCCCTCGCTTTCTACCTCCCTCCCTCCCGAACGAATCAACCTCCCTTCCCATCTCCCCCTCCCCCCCGGCTATGAACCCCTTCGGTCGATGGGGCACTGGCACCTTCCCGCCAGCCCGCAGACCAAACGGCGGGCCTATCTATGATTTGTCGTGTACGCATTATGTGTCCAGCTGTAATAACGCCGCAGTCTGACCGCCGTGTGGAGACGGCCAGATAAACAGACAGACGGAAGGACGGACGGACGGACACCTGTGACTTCTTTTGTGTCAGGGTTGGCGCCAACGCCAGCTGCTGGCCGGCTCTCTCTCTCTCTCTATATATATATATATCTATCTCTCTTTCTATCTATCTCTCTCTCTCTGCCCGAATCTCTGGAACTTGTCCGAGCGGCAGCGACGGAGGAGGACATCCCTCATCTATCTATCTATCTATCTATCTCTTTCTCTCTCGCTGGCCGAATCTCTGGAACTTGTCCGAGCGACGTTGGCCGCGGCAGCGACGGAGGAGGACATCCCTCATTGCTCATTCACTCCTCACCCCTCACCCCTCGAAAGGCTCTCCGAATTCGCGCGTGGTTCTCCGAAGGCTATGCGGACCTGCTTCTCGGACTATCGGAGGGAGCTTTGACCTGGCCTGACATGGTATGTTCTGGTCTGGCCTGGCCAGGCCAGCCGGCTCCCTGGCTGACGACTAGCCGTACCATGTCGCTCATGACTGCTGATGACTGAAGTACTTCGACAGTGGCCCGCCCTACCCTTCAAGTTGCAAGTAAATGCATCCCATGCTGTTGAATAGTTCATTCCGTTGTTCAGCTGCTGTCTATTGCTGCTTAGCTTGAATCACTCTGTTGTCAGCGTCGTCGTTGTTGTTGTTGTCGTTGTTATTGTTGTTGACGTCGTTGTTATTGTTGTTGACGTCGTCATCGGTGTTGTTGTTGGTGTTAACGTCGTTGTTGCTGTTGTTGTTGTCGTTGTTGTCGAGGACCTTCACGAGGACACTGCATTGTTGTTACGAGCCGAACGTGTCACGCACTCAATTAGTTGATTACTTTCGGTCGTCGGTGGTTGGTTTGTGTCTCGAACGAAACTTTGAGCGTCTGCCTTTACTAATTGATTATTACTATTGGTAACATTCGTCGTCTTCTTCTTGTTTTGCCGCTGCTGCTGTTGCTAGTCTCTCTTTCTTTGCTACTGTTTCTTTTTCTTCTACTGCTTCTCCTGATAATCTTATATGAGTAGAATATATTGTTTGTACTACTTCTTACCCGCTTCCTATGGACGATATTTATCCTTCTTTGTTGTTTGCATCTCATCTGTTGGTTGTCGTCGCCGTTGTCGTCGTTGTTGTTGTTGTTGTCCTATGCCCGCGGTGATGATTTGTCTGATGATTTCGCATTTCCTCGACAATCACATGTCGAGAGACTGTCTAATCAGTCAGCCATCCAACTCTGATATATTATTATACAATTCGATTCATTCGAGTACTAGACATAGATGGTTAGGCAAAATTGAAACGTGCCATCTTCGCTCGTTCTTGTAGTAGTAGTAGTAGTAGTAATAGTTGACATGGAGACGTGATTTTCATTGTGTCACCATGATTATCAGCATCCTCAGCAGCTGCACCATAACCACCGCATAATAATAGTAATGCCGAGTGATAATAATCCTGGGCAGTGATAATAATGGCGACATTAGTTCAATAGCAATCACCATCATATTTGTAACAGTCATCATCAGTATCATCATCATCATAAGAATGCTAACCATCGCTCTTTTTGTGGTCGTTTGTTGTTCTGTTGTTGGCGTTGGGTGGGGTTGTTGTGCCCCGCCCCCCTCTGCATCATCATCACCATCATTATGCCCTCATCGATATAATAATGATTGGTACCTCCGTTGTGGTCGATGTCTCATCAACTGCCATGCTGCTGGCTTTCACCTGCTGGCGTTCGTCGTCACCTTTACCCGTAATCACCCATCACCACCTCCTCTGTAAACGTGGTCGTGACTGCCGTAACTAACCTCATGGCGTTGTTGTCGTTGTGTCGTCGTCGTCGACATCTCGGCGTTGTTGTCGTCATTGGTTTGTGCCTACGATTGCTGTTGTTCAACTGTGGATCTGTGCGCGCCTACCGCCTACACAACCTGCAAAATTATCGACGATTCGAATGATCGACCACGCCGATATCGATATCTCTCATTTGTGTCAATTATCACCCGTCGATTCGGCACGCTTTCGCTTGTGCCTCGCTGTGCCGCACTTTGGATATGTCGTGGAAACCGTGCGCGTATTTGTTCCGTATTCTTTTTTTTTTTGGTCTACCGATGAAATCATGCATTGCACCTACCTATTCATGAATCCTTATGTGCATATGCGCGGGTGTCTTTATGATCACCACCATCAACATCCTCGATGATGATGATGATGATGACGATGATGGCTCTGTGATGTCGTCGCAGACGGTCGGGCCCGAGCCGGTGGAGTGTTGACTTGATGCGTCTCAGCTGGCCCGAGCGATCGGCCAGAATCTGTTTAAGTTCTGTGGTGCTCCAGAAACAGCAGAAGGATCTGCTACTGTTGCTACTGTTGCAGGTGCTGCTGCTGCTGCTGCTGCTGCAGCAGAACAACAAAACAGCGGTATCCGCAGGCTCGACGTACGAGCACCAGAAGTACCAATCGTTGCGGGAGTTGTCGTCTGTCCTTAGGGTGTAGGACAAGAACGAGAGCAGCAATAGAAACAACAGCAATCGGCAACAATAGCAACAACAACAACGACAACAATAAAAACAACAACATCAAGAAAACTAGCCGCAACAGCAATAAAAAGAAAACTAGCAAAACAACAACAACAACCACTACATCATCATTAACAAGTGAGCTAGCTGGCCTGTGTTGTGCATACATATTACGTCGTTTTATGCGTCCGACCGTGCTGGAAGTAATGATACCGGGTGTGGCTGGTGACGTATTTCATCTTCATCTTCACAGTCTCAGGGAGTAAACAACAACAACAACAGCAACAACAACAACAACAACAGCAACAACAACAACAACAACAACGAGGATGACGACAGCCACGACGCTAACAACAACAGAAGCAGCAACAACAACAACAACAATTGGAGCAACAACAGGAACAGCGAGTCAAAGTTGTGACCGCGGCCGGTGACCGCTTGTGGCTCTTGAATCCTCATCATATCCAGTTCGTTCTTTGATGCGTGCTAACCGTTTTCGTCGCAGTAAAAGTCTGTAGTGACAGGAGCAACAGTGGCAACAGACTCTTCTGCTAGACCAGTAGTAGTAGGGAACCGACCGCTTGTGTTCATTGTGTTGTTGAATCACCTCGAGCCGATTCCGGTCTCGTGGTACTCGAGTTCGTCGCTGATGCTGCCGATGCAGTTGTTGTTGTTGCCCTTGTAAAAGTTGTAGTCGTTATTGCTGTTGTTAGCGTTTGTTGTTGTTGTTCGTGTTTGTTGGTGGCATTGTTGATGATGATGTTGTTGTTGTTATTGTTGCCGTCAACATTGGGCTTGTTGCGGATCATCACGGAATAGTGTCGTTCCACCAAAGTGGTGGTGGTGGTGCAAGAAAGACTATCGTATTATATCCGACGAAGAAGGCAGGAACGTCACCGTTTCCGTCGCTGACGACAAACGGACGGACCGACAGCGGTTTTCGATCGACGTAGGTCTGTAGAAAGTAGAGCGCATAGACCCGCGTCTATGCGCCATTGCCCCTGTTATTTCTCCAGAGCCGAAGAACAGGAAGACGACGAATAAGAACACGGGGCAGTTATCGCTGCTGCTGCTGCTGCAGGTGTGATGTTGTGGTAGTTGTAGTAGTAGTGGTAGTAGTGGTGATTGTTGTTGATGTGGTTGTCGTTATTTTGGTTAATCGTGTGTCCGTCCGCAAGAGGAGCAAGCTCGCAGGGATCGCAGATCGGGATCTGATTGCCCGATCTGACCCCCGAACACGCACATACTACGAGGCGCCACGCCGTACCGAGCTGCCGCGTACCGTACATACCGTCGGGATGTGAACGTAGACAGGCATCAACGAAAGGAACAGAAAAAACGTCCACGATTCGGGCGTTTTTTCTTTTCGTCCACAACGACAACAACGGCGACGACGAATACGAATACGAAATAGTGGAAAAACAGCGAGAGCAGAACAACTAGAATAAAATAAGCAGAAGCAGAAGAAGAAGAAAGCGGCGACGGCGGCAAACAAAACAACAACCTCTTGAAGTCTACGCAATTGCAAAAAGTACAAGCGTGAAAAGTACCAGTTTTAATTGTTGCACCCGTTGTTGTTGTTGTTGTTGCTGATGTTCTTGTTGAGGCCGTTTTTGTTTTGCCCGCCAACATTGTAGCCCGTGGTGGTAATGGTGATGGAATCGTTGTCGTCGTTATTGTTCCTGCTGCTGCTGCTGCCGTTGTTGTAGCCTTAAGTTGTTGTGTTTGTGTTTCGTAAAACAGTGGAATAATACGGATACTCGGTGGTAGTGATGGTAGCTATTCATACTTTGGATGGTCGTTGACGAAGACCGAGAAGGAAAATAAGTCGACGGGAAAGAAACAGCAACAACGAAAAGAAGAAGAAGAAGAAGAAGAAGAATAAAAGAAGACGAACGAAATCGAAACGGAAGAGCAACAACAATAACAAATAACATCAAAGATATACACTGGTAATAACCACAACTCCAACAACACCAACAACATCGAAAACACCACCACCAACAACAACAGCTACGACGACAACAAAGCGAGGAATAACAGAAAGAACGGAAAGTTGTGCGCGTTCGCTTCTCTGTGCGTGAGTTTCGGTGTAAGTGAGGGTTCGGCTGTTCGTCTATCTATATGTTGGAGTATAAGAAATACATCATATATATGAATATATATACATGCGTATGGGATGAGTGTATGGCCGGATCGCGCCAGCCCCGTCGGTGTTGTCGTTGTTGTTGCTGTTGTTGCTGTTTTTCTCGACGTAACCACACCACCTCGTGAGAGGAAGAGTAGAACAAAAATAAGAAGAAAAAGACGAAGACGACGTGGAGTAAGTGAGTGAATTTGTAGTGAAGTGTCGAAGTAGAAGTAGTTCGTAGTAGTAGTAGTCGACCAGCGGATTGCCGTGACGAAATGGCGGCCAATCCAAGGAAGTTCAGCGAGAAGATTGCGCTTCACACGCAGAAGCAGGCCGAAGAGACAGCCGCCTTCGAGAAGATCATGCGCGAAGTCATGGGCGCCACGCGGGTGAGTCTGGAGTCCAACTGTCTTGGGTGGACTGCGCCGCTAACTAACCACCACAAAGCAACAGCTAATCAAATCGAGGCAATACGTAATACATATATAAAAACACACGTACTGTTATTGTTCTTGTTGCTGTTGTTGTTGTTGTTACTATTGCAGGTTGCTGTTGATATTGTTGTCATACTGGTAACGATCTAGAGAGCAAAGAGATAAACGACAATTCTTCACTCCTGAAGTGATACTTAATAATACTTAGCCAGCAATATAATACCACTAAACAATAACCGATTGTAATTCAATTTGTTGTTTCGTTTTGTAATAAACAAATCCACCTTAATATGTTTGTCGTGTCAGCATTACACAATCGTAATAAGCTTAATTTTAAAAAAATTAGTAATGATGAAATATGAAGGGGGTGGCGGTGGAGATCGCCTGCTGTAATGCAGAAATGCTGTAAAATCTAATCATCTAAGACACCAGTCCGGGGACTACGTCCGGGAAGTCACAAAACAAGCGTTTTCAAGAAAACCCAAAGTTCAAAAGAATGTGTGAGCCGAGGCGTCCCGTTATGACGCAAAAATCCAGGATGCATTTTGCAGAGTTTCTGTGTCTGCTTTTTGAACTACCATAACGCAGCTTTGAGAAACTCATGACTTTTTTTAGTGGTTTCTACTGCGTTTGCCAAAGTTTACTACTGCAAAAGCTCCGATCTACACGATTCCTTGGCAACAGCAGTTTGCTGTTGAGGCTTTGTTGGAGCTGCTTGGATTGCGGCTAATTTTTGCAGCGCCACTCAAGAATCGCGCCTTTGTTTCTACGTCGTAAGGACGCCAAGCTACGCGACTTCAAGAACAGATTTGGAACAACTGTTTGCGGTCAGAAGTCTTACTTTCAATCGATGTCGCCCACCCTAGCGATGTAACGAATACGTGTGTGTATTCGTTACATTGCTAGTGTATACTCTGAGTGCTTGTGCGAGGCTCAGTAATTACGGGTCGATAAGGAAGATCCCTGTGAGTATACCTAACCGGAAAGCACTTCGTGCAATTATCTGCGCAATCATAGGAAACCATATCAGTGGAATCCTAAATCAAAATCATATTAATTCGTCTGCTCATCAACGATAGCAGTATTGATATAAAGAAGAAAAACCAGGACCAACAAGCATCATTGAGTTTTCTTCTACATCAACATCACGGGAGTTTTTTTAACACTATATATATATATATATATATATGCCATCAGCATGATTGTTGCCTCGACAAACGCCACGATCATCATCAATGTCGACTCTATTTTTTCAACGTTGTTGTCGTCGTCGTCGTCATCATCATCATTGTCGTCAACGTCGTCGACAGAACGTGACAAGCGCCGACTTCATGCACTCTCACCGCTCATCCTACTTCTTTTGTCACTTATTGCTTCATATCTTTCACATGATGATCTCGGTCACATTCTACATCACTACCACTACCACCACCACCACCACCACAACCACCATCATCAGCAGCAACAGCATAGACAAAATGATCGGCCATCCAGAACATCGGCCTATCGTCAACATCAGCACCAACATCAGCAACATAAGCAGCAGCAGCAGCAGCAACAACATCTTCAATTCTTGTGTTGTCGATGTATCAGTTCGTTTTTAATCTTTCATTTGCCCACCAGCCGAGCAGCGAGCGGATGGACGGGCGGCCGTTCATACCTTGGGTAGCCAGCTTGCCTTCTCCCAGCATGCCTGCCTGCCTGCTTGCCTCTCTGCTTGTCGATTTATGGTCGGTTCTGTCTTTCTCCGTCGGTCTGTTTCATTTCTTCGTCCGTCTGCGTCAATTTTCTGTTCTGATCGTGCGTCCGCGCACGTCGCCACCTCATGGTCACCACTTTGTTGTTATTGTTGCTGTTCCTGCTGCTCCAGCTGCTGCTGCTGCTGCTGTTGTTTTTGTTGTAGCTTTGTTACTGTGGTTGTTGCTGCTGCTGCTGCTGCTGTTTTTGATGATTTTGCTGTAGCTTTGCTATTGTTGCTGCGGCTGCTGTTGTTGTTTTTGTTGTTGTTGTTGTTGTTGTTTTTGTTGTAGTTTTGCTAATGTTGTTGTTGTGTGTTTTTGTTATAGTTTGGTTATTGTTTCTGCTGCTGTTGTTATTGTTGTTTCTGCCGTAGTTTTGTTATTGTTGTTGTTGTTGTTGTTTGGCCGTAGCTTTGTTATGGTTGCTATTGATGTTGTTGTTATTGTTTGCTGTAGCTTTGTTATGGTGGCTGTAGCTTTGATATGGTTGCTATTGCTGCTGTTGTTGTTGGTTCTGCTGTTGTTGTTGTTGTTGTTGTCGTCATCGTCGTCTCTGTGCTTGTTGCTGCTTCTTGAGCAGGTGAATTGGCTTCATTTGAATTCGTCACATCAGCAACTTCAACAGCACATCTCCCGTCAACAGTACTGTAACATAAGCTTTCAACCGGCACCCTCCTCGACGGATTTATTTGATATTGCTGTTGTTTTACTTGATTTCATTACTTGTTTATTGCTGCTGTGGTTACTCTTGTTGTTGGTAATGGTGGTAAAGTTTTCGGGCTGAGCCTCAGCCAAGATTTAATGTCCACGGAACTGTTTTTCACATTGCTATTCATAGACGGACATACCCCATAAATACAAATGTGCAACGGTGGACTACTTCTACTACTATCACTACTTCTGCCGGGGTTCTTGTTTCTGCTACCGTTATTGGAGAGAGGCAACTGCTCACGTATTGATGTCTATTCCGGCAAGAGCTTGCTTGGGTTGTCCTAATAGTCGAGCCCGGTGTTGTGGTGCATTCGCGTACGCCCTGCGACCGGAGAAGACATATGGATGCACGGGTTCGATCCTCATCGTTGCACATTTGTATATACGGGGGACCGTCTTATGAAACTATGCAAAAGCGGTTCCGTGGACGTCCGTGACTGAGAGTCAACCCGAAGAAAGGGGTTGTTCTAACAGCTGCTTGGAAGAGGGGGGGGGGGGGAGAGAAAGCGAGTTCTCCCCTTGCTCTCAACCCAAGTCTACATCTTACGAGCCGAAATCTTTCTGCTGTAGACGAATCGAGCCGGCGTCGAAAATCCATGTGTAACTGAAGCACCTAGATAAATTTCCTACATGTATTAAAAAAAACCAGCTTACGTGTAGCCAATAATCGTCTGGCACTAGTTGCCTGGCACGTGCGGCGTTTGCCCACTATCTTTTGCTACTAGTTCTCCGGTAGTTAGTTTTACTATATATATATATATATATATATATATATATATAATAAATTTGCTTTACTGCTGCTACTATTAATACATAATACTTTCCGGGCTGACCCCCAGCCAAGATTTAACGTCCACGGGACTGCTTTTCGCCTTACTACTACTACTACTACTATGCTATTACTACTTCACTACCGCAATACTATGACGACTTGGCTCAATGGCTGCATTCTGCTAATGCCCGCCTGCAAGCCGACTGCCAGGTCGGTCGTTAGCGATTATTTTCAGTTCTGTTGGCACCAATCAAACGAATTGTACGATTTATTAATGCGATTGTTTTTCTAGTATCGCGTGTAAATTAGTACGCGTTGTTGTGGTGTTCTTGTTGTGTTTATGATGATGATGATGCTGCTGCTGCTGACGCCGCCGCCGCCACCACCACCATTAACATCGTTGTATCGTTCGTTTACGACGAATTTGCTCTATTAATAGCGACGATAGATTGAGTGAGCGCCTGCGGAGATTCCGCCCGTGCAGTGCGAGCGACCCAAACACAGCGGCAGCAACAGCAAAAGCATCACACCGAAGCGCGTGTGAAGCCCCTTCCTTCCAGCTCGAGGCTTTGGCACTCGGCGAGGTGACACCACAGACACACTCAGATCTCTTTACGTAAATAAAACGACGATCGTCGCATCAGCGTCGTACCAGTAAAAGTAGTCTTTTGCGTTCAGTCTTTAGCGCTCATCGTATCCATAACTATGCATGTTTGCATGTAACTCTGATTTCCAACACGGAACATGGAAGAAACAAGGAAAGAGAGTAGTGTATGCAGTGTCTGCTGCAATTTCAACGACTGAATGCAGCAGATCTTTCGATTGCCTTCTCTTTTACGCAACACGCATCTGCGAGAGACAGACAGACCTTTTTCATCAGCTTTCAGTTGCCTTTTTCAAGCCGAAAGTTAAACTGCCGCCCGATAATTTGCTCTCTTTTCTTTTATCGGATGTTGGCCGGCGCGCGATTTGGTCGCTGGGACAGTACCGTATGTCGTCATAACGCATCATCACTATGACCTACCCGATAGATCGAAGATAATGATGCTAGAGGGGTGCTTTTTGAATCACGTCGTTTGACAATGTGACAATGCAACAACCTGTTGTTAGAAGAAATATTACTCTATATCAGGTATTCTTACTAACATTAATATACGTATGATTTGTTCTAGTATGCAATGTGAACATTACTATTACACCGTCGGAAGCCGGCCTTGCTGCTATGCATCTGTGTGCTCACTGATTTTAATAACTGCGATGCTGCGTGTTGAATGCGTACGTGTAGATTAACAGTTAGAATATTTGTATAACATTGTCATGTATTGGCATATTATTATTATTATTATTATTATTATTATTATTATTGATTTAATATATCTTAGAGCAATACAGTTGTGAGGTGTGAATGTGTATCCTCATTATTTTATAGTTTCTTTTTTGCTGTCGTCAGCCCATCGCACCTAATATCGACGCGGCGTTTCCTCTGCAAACTGCAATGAAAGCAGCTGCCTCAGAAAGTCGCCTTCGCGTGCATCTCCGGTGTTTGCTTGTATTCGATCACTTAAGTCTTTAATAAATGTCCTTGTTCTTCTGCTGACTGGGCCCATTTTCTCCATTGCAATCGGCACGAAATTGTATCTAGACTCTAACTCTGTGTATTTACGCCACTTTTCTTTCTCTGCGTGTTCGACCACCCATCCCGCCTCGGTAGCGCTGTGGCATAAATAAGACGTGCGGCTGTGCAGGAAACTGTCGCATCCCAAACCAGGCATTTGCCTTTTTTCCATGGCGGAATTATTATTATTATTATTTTTATTATGATTATCCAGCTTTCAGTGCTCAGCGAGTGGCACAGAAGCAGTAGTAGCAAGAGTTGTGACATACTTACATATGCTTGGCTGGCGGTAAACGCAAACGGCGTCTTTACTATGCCAATATCATTGCAGCAGTCTACAGTTTGTGAGAAACATCAATCCAAATATTAAAATACAAATTGTTTAGCGATTTGAGCGTATATCGGCGTGTAGCGCCGTAGGATTAGCTTGCCGCCTGCTCTGTGCCCCTTGCAGATAGCCCTGGCGGTAGCCTGATCCAATATGACTAAGGCAAAGCCTTTAACCAAGCTTATTCCCAATAAGTTGCTTCGCCATATGTTAAGCGTTGCGGAATTTCTTGCTGTTGCTGCTGTTTTTGTTGTTGTTGTTGTTGTTGGCATCATTGCGTTTGTTGTTGACATCCGTTGTGATTTTTTTAATGAATATTTTTTTACATTAGATGTGTGATAATAAATCTGATTATAAATTAATAATAGTCGTCCTCGTTGAGACATTTGTGGGGAGGAGGCGGGGGAGAGACTTAAACGTGCATGTGGCATCGTCCCAAGCGGGAGCATTCGATGGGCGACGACATGGCTCACGACCAGACGTGGGTTAGGTCGAATTGTTACAAGAATAGAGTGCTTACATGATAGATTCTCTCGGACGCCGGGTACTACTGACTACGACGCTTGGCTCAGGTAGACACACCATTCGTAGACGCACCTCGAAGAAACACCTTGAGGTGTGTGTTTCGAAACCATGATCACCGCCAGCCAGTCAGCCAGCCAATCAACCAACCAACCAACCAAGCTAACCAACCACCACTAACGAACTAGTTAGCATTCGGTTGTTGGCTCGCAGATAATGACATGCATTAGCATGCGATAGCAGCAGCAACAACACAACCAGCAACAAATAGCTAGACCGATTTGGGACACTGCCTGAGATACTAGGACGACTGTCATAGAAGAAAAACAACTTCCGATACGGCATGATTGTTATTATTATTATTAGAGCCGAGCAAGATGGCTTAGTGGCAAAAGCCTTTGCCTTGCATTCGGGAAGCCTGGGTTCGAGACCCAGACCGGCCATTCTTAAATTGGATTGCATGGCTTCCAATTTAGACAAGGTAAATGCCGAAGTGGATTAAAAATCAGACATGACATCAACGAAACCGAACACGGGCATTAGCCTTACGGAAAGATAAAAAAAATATTATTGTTGTTGTTGATGATATTTTTGTTGCTTCTGCGACTGCTCGTGGCTATTGGAACGAGTGACGTGTGTTTCTCCTGTCTGGTCTCCTGCAAAGCGACGTCGGAAAGCGCATGATCAAATGATTGATGTCGCCAAAGAAGGGCTAAAGCCACACGAAGGCGAGATGTGAAGGAGGGGCTGCAGAGAGTTGTTAGGAGCTAGAAGCAGAGGGACGGAAGGGGGGTAAGATGAGGTTACATTTAGGAGGTGAATCGAATGGATGATTTTACGAACAAGCAAAACGTGCATTGTCGATGAGCTATTATCTGGCACCCTTGTTACTCAATCACACGCGGTTGGTACACCATAAGCCCTTTATACTCTCTCTCTCCCATCACTCTATCGGTGTGAACACAGGCACTCCGATCGCACATACATGGCTGGCCAACGTCCACAAACATATGGTTTAAGTCGAGTTTTGCGCGGACCGGCCTCGATCGAGGAATCCCAATAAGACGTAACGAGACGACAATCTCGTAAGGGCAGAACTAACAGCGAAAGCCGACGCAGATGCAGCGACGGCGAAGTTTATTACCAAGGGCAATACTGATAGTGGTAATAATAATCATCATGATTATCATAATAATGTTAATACGCTGTTATTATTATCATTAGTGCTTAATGCTTACAATGGTTTTAAATGAACGTGTTCACTGTTTCCGATCAGTTCATTTTGTGTCAGTCTATGGCGCCTACGGGCTGACACAAAAGCAGCCAATGATGACATCATTTGCCTCAGAAACATCGTTTTGCGTCGGTCCGCCGAAATATCCTCCCCCCTCACGTTTTGCGATATCTCTCAAAATACCTTCACGGTACAGACACTTATGTTCTAATGAGATTGTATGTAACATTCTTGGATTGTGATTAGGGTTACTTGTACCTTGAACGTAGAATTCTCATATATATATATATATATATATATATATATATATATATATATTTGAGAATTCTTACGTTATATATGAATGAATGAGCTAAGCATGATTAGGTTAATCGTAACGTGGGGTCATCGCATGAAGTATATTTATTGCAATGACAGCGTGAACCACGAGCTATTTATTGTTTACTTATACAGTGTCTGTGGTTTGATGCTGCGGTTTGGTGCAAAGGACGCTATCGATTCGGTTGTGAACTGTTTTGGTGCATTGTGGCGGCTGATCTGATTGACCGAGATTGACGTTATCTTAGTCGACGTTACGGATTGTCCTGTTCGCTCTGTAACATCTGTACGTTATTGCTAAACGCCTGCGTATTAATAGTACAAACGGGTATATATATATATATATATATATATATATAGTGAAATTATTAAGTAAAGTGTTTTTATTATTCAATTGTAGGGCTACAGAGATACGTGATAAACTCACTATACAATGGCCTGTGAGGAGTGCTACCAGTCGAGTTTGTCCTCGACACAGCCCCTTCATTGTGCCTATTATAAATATCAGAAACATTTTGGAAACTAGGTACCTACCTATATATATGAGTATATCAATGAGGAAAGATATGAAAATTAGTAACCCATATATATATATATATATATATATATATATATATATACCTCTGAGTCAAGTAACGATTTGATTTAAGAACGAAATTGATTTTATGCGTTGTATGATGATTATGATCACCGTGATCACCGTGATAATTGAATCGTGATGGTGTGTGATGTTCGGCAGGTCGTCAACCACTCCCTGTATTTTCGTATGTCGATGTTTTTCTCTCTATTGCTAGTCTATCGCTGGCGAGTTACCCTTTCGGGCTCGGCACGGAGGTCATGACTAAGTTCACGATGCTATCGATGATGGCGGGACATGATGATGCTCCTGCTGCTGCTTATCATAATAACACCTAATGTTAATTGACCACCCAAAACGTGTGTGTCTATGGGCCCACGTTGTGATCGGGGCCCGCCGGGCAGAAACCTGCTCCAATGCGGCGAATCCGCGCCTTCTTTAAATGCTTTCTGCCCGCCCCCCTCTCCTCGCGCTCATCTCATATTTCTGCGTTGATTTCTGCGTTTTTCTCTCCCTCTTGCTCCCGAGGTGTGCTTTTTTGCTGAACACTTTGAAGTTTGCGTGTTTACCTCATAGTCTCGGTCTCATCTTAGTCGGAATTCGCCCTTTCATCTCGTGTGTTTGATGATATTGACCACACTCTAGAGGTGTGGTGTTGCACCACCACCACCGCCTTGTGCTGCTTCGACCTCGTACGCTCCGCCTAGTAATCCTAGTCAGTCAAACGTGATTATATCATTTGATGTCATTGATCTCCCTCATTGTGTTTTCCGATTGGTGTTGTTGCCGTCGCTATGGTTGTTGTTGTTGTGGTCGCGTATGTCACTGTCATTCACGCTGCTTGGCTGCTTAATATTGTGGTTATTGTTGCTGTTGTCGTTGAATGTCATTGTCACTGTTGTTGTTGTTATTGTTGTTGTTGTTGTCGTCGACGCCGTTTAGTAGACGAGAACTGTGTTCATCGTCAAGCAAGACAGCATGACAGAGCATCATACCAACACCACCAACCTCTGTGGCGGGCATTGCTTGCTGAACTGCACTGCACTAGCTTCGTTTCCGGAGAGGTGTCTGCCTTTCTCGTCCCCTCAATATTTCCCCCGTTGTTACTCGTTTTCCTACCCTCCTCTATTTCTCCTTCTCTATCTTTATTCATTCTCTTTCTCGCCCTCCATATCTCTCTATCATTCGCGCTCTCTCTCTCTCTCTCTTTGTGTTCATCGCTCTATATCTATCTCTCCCTGAATTTTAAGATGGCGGAAGGAAGCAACAGCGCCACAGTGGCGTGGCGCACCAGCAGCGAGCCGGCGAATAAGGGCAGGTTGACGTTGTCTCCCGAGTCGATTATGTGAGGTGGTTGTGGTTAAAATGGTGATGATGATATGAAGTTCAGCTTTACCACTGTGCTCTGAAGGGGCTGTAGCTGCTGCTGCCGGGGAGCCTGTAGTAACAACAACAACGAAAACAGAACAACAACAACAACAACAACAGAAGCAGACAGACGGACGATTGGTCGGGCGCCCTCTGTCTGCTTCGGCTGTCTATCTGGTAGCGGGCCGTTTGGCCCCGTCCGGTCTGGTCCGTCTTTTTGTATGGCCGTCTTTCTGTCCGTCTGTCAGTCTGTTGTCTGTCTGCATGCTATTTTGATCTGTTTGTTGTTCTGGCATTTTGCGTAAATTGAATGACGGCCGGCGACGGCGGCGCCCGCTTCGACCAACAACCGCTAAACGCCGTGAAAGCAGATGGAGGAGGAAACCAGCCAGCGTGGACCACGACGACGACGACGGAAACAAACAACAACAACAACAACAACAACAACAACAACAACAACAACAACAACAACAACAACAACAACAACAACAACAACAACGACGACGACGACGACGGCGGCGGCGGCGGCGGCAGCAACAGCGACGAGAACAACGATAAAGACGAAGATGAAGACCCCTGGCTAACTGACCCACTCATCGTGGTTAAAAACATCGTGGTCGCCTAGTTAGTTGGTTGTTGTTGTTGTTATTATTGTTGTTGTTGTTGTTCTTGTTGTGTGCGGCACAATAACAGTACTTCCGGCGGCACTGGGCCATGACGCGACAGAGCGGCAGCTGCCTACTACTGTCTTGGCGACACGACATCCGACATTCGACATTGAACGACGCCGACAACAACAACCACAACAACAGCAACAACATCGGCAGCCGGATACCACTAGCCATCACTAGCTATGGTACCGGTGGCAAGCGGTGATGTAAGTCGGAGCAGCAGCAGCAACAACAACAACAACAGGAACAACAACAGCAATAACACTTAGCCGGCATTTACTAGTCGGCCATTATTCTAGTAGGCCAAATAGCGCAGAAGCAGTTAGTTCCCATACAACAACAACAATGAACACATTACGGTTGTTGTGAACAGTGCACATGAAATAGTAGTCGTCCCGTCAAGTATGAAAAGCAATAGCGGAGGAGGAGTCCTTAAAGTAATGCTGAACTAAGCTTAACCAACAACGAACAATATACCAAATTCGTGTGACGACAAGTAATCATTCTCAAGTATCAGAGAATCATTTATCATGTCCGCTCGCGAAGGTCCCCGAGGTGCGTAAATCCCGTTGTATCGAACCGCTTCCATTTCCTGAGACAGATGTAAAAGTTGACTCGACAACAACTGATGATTGACTGATCGTTCCCAACCACGAGCATATGGAATGTTGTTTCAGTTATCAGTACTGCAATAGCAACAACAATAACGACAGTAGCACCAAGAGTAACAACAACAACAACAACGACGCATCAACAAGGGCATCTCCAAACAACAACAAAACACAGGGACTGTTGTTGATGTTGTAGTTGTTAGTAGCCTTAGTGACAGCGTGTGGAGGCGACCAGGAGAAGGCCGCGTAGAAGATGACCAAAAGCAGCAGAAGAAGAATATGAAAGCAGAAAAAAAGCCTGGGGAATAATCGAGTTGCAACATGACCGCTACGAGCAGCCAGGACAACAGCAGCAACAACGACAAAACCAACATCAACAAATCAGCCGTTCGATAAAAGTTCCAAGTTCAAATATTGCGCGCGTTTCTCGTTCATGGATTGCTGCGGGGCAATTGGTTGGCCGAACAGCGGGTCGCTTGTGGACACGAGGTTCATGCTATATATACATATATATATATATATATATATATATATATATATATATATATATATATATATATATATATATATATATAATATATATTCAAATTTCTTTGTAATCATAGAATTAAATAATACCTCTCATTTACTACTTTCTTTAAAAAAAGTATATATATAAATACATTGGAAGCATTGGATGCTTGGGGGTAGCCAAAACGGTTCACCGAGTATCTCGTTACCTGGCAATTCTCGACGATCTCTCCTGGGTTTCTCCTTTCTCGCGTACAAGGGGGTACAAACCACGAATAGTTTCGGTGGTCTATTTGTCATTCGGGACTGTGTGTCATATGGTGAACCACTTCGGCGATCAGGTTTCTTGTGTCAACTGACTGCTTGCCTTAACGGGCGGCCGCTGCTGCCTTGTCTACTACTTGTCTATAGGTCAACGTTCATTACTCATTGTGGGCGACATACAAGGAGCGTGGGAAGACATCGCCCGTACCCATGTCGATTCCGTTCGTTATCGCGAAGGGTGTGCGCAAGAGGCGATTATTATTATTATTATTGAATGGTAAACAATGTTGCAGTTGTGAGAAATGTGTGTCTGAACGTATTATTATTATTATTATTATTCAACTGGCGTTTGGCAATTGCGCTTTGCTTTCTAGGCTAGGCGGCTTGTTTTTAGTTTTCCTCGGTCTCTTTGTTTATCTTTATTTCGACAGATTTAGACAGGGGCATTCGATGGGCCAGTAGACAAATGCAAATTATGAGAAAAAAGTGCACAGGGTTCAGTTACAAATTTTGTGTTATCTAATTGCTGCTAATCACAGTTCTCGTATTTCGTAGCTGAGCTATAGTCTTAGTCAGCTCACGGCTCCGTTGGGGTTATCCTTTTTGGTAATACGTGCTTCCTATCCGAAAACAGGACAAGTTCAAAGGGCATAAGTTCTTTGAAAGCTAGTGGTATACCGTCGTTGTTGTTATTTTTGATGCCACTGCCGAGATTTAACGTCCACTGTTTTCCACATTGCTTCATAGACGGACCCCCATAATTACAAATGTGCAACGGTGGGACTCGAACCCGCGCACCTGCTATGTGTCTCCTCCGGTTGCGAGGCGCAGACTTAAGCCACCACGCCACCGGGCTCGACTTATTGTGGTTGCTGCTGCTGCTGTTGCTGTTGTTGTTGCTGATACTGTTAATGTTTTCTGCTGCGGTTCTTATGCTTGTCTCGGTGGCAGGGAAAGGCAGACCTTTCGTTAGAGGTAATTTTTCAAAACAAATGTATTTATGCTGGGCATGCGGCAAGACTACTATCTAGACCACCAGCCTCGCCACGAGCATAACTACCAATATTACTACAACTACTATTACTACTATTACAACTACGAATATTAACTCCATCTCGACATCTCTAAACATCAGCAGCTTGTGTCTGTTGTATGATATGTGTGCAATTGGGTGCAAACTACTAACGTCATCGATGCGGTAGCCTCGCACTCAATCGACGCAGTCGACGGTCCTGGCAGTGGCCAGATGGGTCGGTATCGTTTGAAAGCTGTCCTCATCGTGACAGAGAGAGGGGAGCGGGAGCTCCTCGTCCCAAGGGACGAGCAAGAGATGTCCATCGTCGAACGGAACTTATTCGCTATTCGCGACCCTTTGCCACGACCCTCTTCTGGGAAAGGCGGCCAGCAACGCTACACCTCGGCTATCGGCATAGAAATCGACTCGTGCCTTGTGTTGTTGAGGTTGTCGTTGTCGTTGTTGTTGTTGTTGTTGATGTTGTTGTTGATGAGGTTGTCGTTGTTGTGGTCCTTGTTGTTGAGGTTGTCGCCGTTGTTCTAGTTGCTGAGGTCGTTGTTGTTGACCATGCCGAGTGCGTAATGAATGATCGGATGATTCCCAAGGTCGTTTCGGATCGCGATCTAAGGAGCGCGCTCCGACATTTTCAGTACGCAGAAATCGCTCTCGTGAACTTTGTATTGCGTGTTCTCGCCGTAGGTTCGTGCGCTGAGTCGATGTGTGTTGCTACTACATGCTACTCTTCTTACTTTTAGAACCGAGGTATGGTTGTTAATGGGTGGCGGGGGAGGTATCTTGTGCTCATAATAATCCCACAGTACCTCTTTACGCCTTTTGCGCCCTCATGCTTCTTCCTCTCGGTAGTTCTCGGCCGGCCATAGAGATCTTAGTTGTTTCTTTCTTGGAACGCCGACATGTGTTCGTTCGAGTTCGTTTACTGTACTGTTTGCCGTCGGCTCGGTAGTGCGTATGATTCAAAGAGTATTATATTGATTCATATGATGACTTTGCACCGTGTTTGTGCAACGAATCCAGAAGCTAATCGAAGAGCACGAAAAATTGCAATTCCGACCAGTTCGACCGGTTCGACACACTTGGCGTCGAAGCAAACAAAACATCACAGAGAAGAAGCGGAACTAGAATTTTGTGACTCTAAATGTTACAAAAGAATCCGTTTTTCTTAGCAGCCATGCGGAAAGGAGGTCTGCCAAAAAACAGTGCAATGATCTGCAGAATGACCTGGTACGCGACACCTCCAGTGTACCTCCGTCTCAAGGGAAAATGTTTCCAAATCAACGAATGTTTATGCTAACACTGTGGTTGGAAATTAATATCGAGCGATATCACGTAATGAAATGTACGGAATTAAACAGCAGCTCGTTTAACCGGCTGCTGTAATTGACGTGTTTGAACGGCACAACGAATTGTATTCATTGTCTGAATCTACCAATAATTGTGAATAAACGACAACCAGTATATTGATTCAGTGCGCAGCAGAAACACCGAAAATACCGAAAACATTTTATGAATTGTATTGCATAGCTCAGGGGTTATTTGACGGCTTCCATCCGTTGAATTAATGCAGGTAAATAGTTAGAGCGAGTATATATATATATATATATATATATATATATATAAGTGGAGGCATCTCATGAAGCAAATTTACAACTAGCGCAGACTTCATCTGCCGGAGTTGTTCTTATTTGTTGTCGCTGCTGCTACGTATTCGTTACATCATGTATTCAACGCGACTAGAGCAGTCTGTGTTGCGTATTCGCAACGACACTCCTGTATCGCGCTGTTTTCTGTGAGCAGACATAAAGCCACATCACCGTGCCGGCTCGCAAATAACAGCACCACCATCAACAACAACAACAAAGCACAAGTTTTCCAGTCTATAGATGTGTGTGCAGTGAAAGGCTAGATCCCACACGCAAGAGGTCTCCTCTTGTTGTGCGTTTATGGTGATCTTCTAGTGAGTACAAGCGGCGGTAGCAAGGGACCTATGGATGGATTTATTTATCACAAGGGCGCTTAGAGCGGCAGCATAAGCGGACATGGTGGAATATTTAGGGTTTCCCCAACAGTCCTTCTTGTGGCAGCTTGGTGCCGCTGACTCTCAACAGCCGTATGGTTCATCATAGATTTATATATATACGCTTGCCGCAACTGCATACTGGATTCCTATGATGGCACCACGCATTTCGTTCGGCCAAAGATGTCGGCTAGTAAATTATACTGCAAAAAGGTACCATGACTAAGCATTTGTTTTGTGCATTCGATTTTTAATCGTAAAAGTACACCCTCCAAAAGTGTTTTGTTTTTAAACATGTTTAAGAAGGTTGTTTTTGGAATTCATGCTCCGTCCTTTACGGGCTTGAATTCGCCGAGCGGCATATATATATATATATATATATATATATATATATATATATATATATATATATGCTAAAATCTCCAAGCTTTCCGCAACAGTCCTTGTGGCAGCAGCTGGTAACCGGTGACTCTCAGCGACATACGGTTTATCATCTAGTCTCAATGAACATCGCTTAAGGAAAATTCCTGATGAACAGTGGGGATCGAACCGGCGACACCCCGCTAGATGACAACCTTGACTGACGCACTAGTCCCCTAGACCAACTTCATAGATTGTCTGCGAACGCCTCACCGTCCGAAAGCTGTTTTCGGACGTTTTGCGGTCCGAGAGTAGACTTAGAAGACAGAGTCCTATGCTTTGAGTCCGCCTGAGTTTTAGGTCGGCGTCGCCGGGGGTGTCAGCCAGACACAATTTGGCGTCTATCTTCATCACTTGCTCAGTACAGCGGTCAATCAGTAGGCGCACTGGGCGCTTTCCGCTATTTCAGTTCGCTCAATCACAGCATAGCGTAATAGTGAATGGCAATCCTGGCGGACGACCACAACCGGACTAGGCTGTGGAACATGGCCCGTTTGAGTGACTCGTCTGCCGCCAACTTGACGTGTGCGCTTCCATGCTGTCAACTTGATGCGTGCTCACATAAGTGTAGTCCCAAAACGCCATCCTTTGGCCGAGCCCGGTGGCGTGGTGGCATGCGTCTGCGCCTCGCGACCGAGGGAGACACATAGGTGCGCGGGTTCGAGCCCTACCGTTGCACTGATTTGTATTTATGGGGGTCCGTCTATGAAGCAATGCGAAAAGCAGTCCCATGGACGTCAAATCTTGGCTGAGAGTCAGCCCCGAAAGGATCCTTCGGCCGCCAGCTGAGGCCGGCAGGCGACAGGAGAATCTGTTTCAGAAATGGGCAAATGTTCCTCCTTTTTGAGAAGGGATCATCGTATGGATGAGTATATGCGTGCCTATTTTGTTTACGTGCTTACAGCAACGTGATTGTTGTTGTCGCTGTAACGATGAACGTACGTTGAGTTGCCGGCGTGCTGGCAGTAGTAGGCTTCTTATCGTATAGCAACCATTGAGAGTCGTACGCGCCAAAAGAAGAAATACTATATATATATATATATATATATATATATATATATTTAAGTATTGTCTCTTAAATCGAGGGTTTTAAGAGACATATCTTAAATGTGTCTCTTTTAACAAATAGAATATAATTGTTCTATATAAAGCTTTGCTGCTTTATATAGAACAATTGTATCAGTAGTTATAACAGTTACAACGCGGGAGAGAGAGTGTGTGTCATTCTGAGCTAGTAGATATAATTAGTCGTCGACAGGCAATCATTAATTACCAAGTCGAGGCGAGTTCGGTCGACTTGCCTAATCGGGGTCCAAGGCTGAGGTCTAGTTCGTACTACGGCTGCTGCTGCTGCTGCTACTGCCGCACGTTTAGTCTCCTGTTGAATTCGTTCATGCTTGATGGACCTTATTTGTTATTGTTGCTGTTGTTGCTCTTGTTGTTGTTATGGTTATTGTTGCTCATGTTGTTGCTATTGCTGCTATTGATTGTGCCTTATTAGAATGATTCTATTCTTATCGCTTCTACCCTATTCTTATTGCAATCGATTTTCGCTAATTGTTTTTTTTTGCTGTAGCTATTTTTGGCACAACCGTTGCGTTTGTGTGTTATGTTTAAATCTTGTTTGCTTTTGGCCTACGTATTCTGTCGTCCAGTGGCTTTGTTGCTGCTCGTGGCGTTCGATTTATTAATATATTATAACTGGTAGTTGTTGTTGTTGTTATTGTTGCTGCTGCTGCTATTGCTCCTGTGCTTACTTCTGTTGTGATGAATCCTGGTTGTTGTAAGATGCAGCCGTTGTTGTTTTGTTGTCATTTGTGTTTGTTAGTGTTGTTGTTGTTGTTGTTGCTGCTGTGACGGTCGCAAGCGGCGAGCCTTGTCGGACGGAACGACTCCGGGGCGACTTTGTCGGGGGTGGGCTGGGGGTGCGTGCAAGATCATTACGTCGCTGCAACTTTGTTGTTCAGCTCGCTTGGGTTCCGCCTCTGCATTTGTGCTTCTCTCTGTCGAAAATCGTCGTCGTCGTCGTCCAGTTCTCCCAGCAACGGGCATAAACCACTTAACTGACTCTGCACTCGTCGATATATGTACAGCTAGCTGCTGTACATATATCGACTAGCTTTACACTCGTATGTCTATTTGTGCTAATGAATACGCTTACAGGCAATGTTGTACCTTCTCTGCTCTCTGTCTCTCTCTCTCTCTCTCTCGAACTGTCGTACTGGTTTGCCTGTCAAGGTTCACGAGAGAATCATATGCGACAATGACTGCAAAAGGGGGCAGTACAATACTTCGTAACAGGAACTAACAACGAATCGACATGAAGAGCAACAGAGCAAATGTGGAAAAGTGGCGATTGCCGGGGGTTGAATCGGTTAATCGGTTACCTATCATCTACTTGTCTACCTGTCTAGATATCGCCATATAGGCTGCGATTTCGCGGCTGCTTGCCGTGTGTGACTGAGTTGACTTGAGTCGCATTATATAAGAGAACAAAATATCGATACACGGAGCAATGTAGGTAAGTATTTACGCGTTTCACCGTTAGCGGACGAAAAGTGTTGCTCTTCGTCAATCATAGTCCGTAGATGCTCTCTACCGCTTACGAGCCTGTTCGAAGGAGAGAGACACTGGTAAGAGTGAGGGAGAGAAAGAGACGAAATCTCTGATTCTGCTGTTCGCTTTGACAGGATTAGTGAGGACTTTGGCTTAAATTTAGATTTCGTGTAGCGATGCGTTGTTTCGTCCGTTGTCGCTCGAGACATCGGCACAATAAGTAGTAGTAGAGCTTCGTAGTAGGAAATCCGTCAAGGTGAATGCCGGAGTGGATTTGGCCATGATCGAATGCGAGCGGTGGAGATGGAAAAAAGCGGTGGAGAACAGATGTCTCAATAAGAGATGGTGCATTATTATTAATTATATTATTATTATTATTATACAGCGTAAACCATATTGTTTTGTCTCTTGCGTGACGGAGTCACTCGGTACGCTGTCGGCGGGCGGTGATGGCATAGATGGGCAGTTACATCTAACTTGCAAGCAGATTATATAATATATAATATATATATATATATATATATATATATATATATATATATATAAAGCACCTAATTGAAAAGATAGTAAGAAATTGAGGTCTAATATAGTCTTTTTCCAATTAAGCGAGTCCTGAGTTTCGTCCTCCGTCCCGCCATGTAGCAAGTCAGGTTGAGAGCTCGTGTCGTCTTTAAGACGACAGGGAGTCGACATGCACTTAAATTTAGCAGGTTTGGCGTGTCGAAATCGTTTCTTATACACTTATACGTCTGTCTGCAATGTCGTAATTTGTCTTGCCTTAGCGAAACCTCCGCGACCATCATCATTGTTATTACAATTTTTAAAAACGCGCATATTATACGCCACCATTCGATATTATAGTAGCATAAATAGACTATTAATTACCCTGTATTGGTAGATCTTCGGACGACCGAAACAGCACGCCTAATGCTTAGGGCCTGTACGAAAGACCTAGAGTTGTGATCGTCTCTTAAAAATGTTTCCTCCTTAGTCGGTCGCACGCATTGGGGTGGGCAGGTGTAGTTGGGGGGGGGGGGGGGTAATTGTTTTCTTCTAAAACGATTTCTTAGTGGCGGAAGTATTTAAACGTTGTGGAGCATAAATCACGTACGCTCACGGAATGGTCACATGGGACATTTAATCTGTTTCTGTTCGTTAATGAGCATGCTCACATATATGTGTGCTATTAGTTGGTTGCAGTTATATAATTACTACAAGCGTATGTGTGGCTACACGAGGATCATATGGTAAGCCAGGCAAAAAAAAAACGTCAACAAGAAGTAAACAAAAAAACATTCTAGTTCTCATTTCTCTCGGCACGTGTATGCACACTTCCTATGCACAGTAGACGCGTCCGCTTTTTTTTGAGTGGACTTTAATTGCTTTGTCGCTGTGCGGCCTTGCGGTGGGCAATATTGTAACTATTCGGCGCGAGAATCATTATATATGTATATATATATAATGATTAGACGCCATTGTTACGTTTTCCTTGTTGCTGAGGACTCTCTCTCTCTCCCTCTCTCTTCTATATCATCATTAACTCTACGTGTATATGCGTAGTCCGTTGCCGCTGCTGGCGACAGCAGCTTGCGTTGTCAAAGCCGTAGCAACACTACAGAACAAATGATCTTGATGATGATCGTGATCATGAATTATCTACATCAGCGTCATCATCATACCATCATCACCATAACCACCATAACCATAACCACCATCACCATGATCACCATCAACACCACGGTCATGGACGCTCTCGTAATCCTCAACTCAATATCAACGTCTCGCTTTCGAATGTAATCGTGACGTGTTGTGTGTGTGTGGCCTTGCCGGTCGAACCTGCTCCGCTGGTCGGTCCCAGCGGCCCTTTTAGTCCTGGCTAGCGTCGAGCGTCGGCAGCAGGGCCAGGCCTCGGCAGGCATCCGCTTACGCGTGGCTATGCCCGCTATATCCGTGCTATCTAGCTGTGTTTCGTTCTGCCTAACCGTTCACCGCGGGCAGGAGGGCGGGCGGGCGGCGATGGTGGTGGTGTGTGTTTGGCCCTCCGACCTCCGGGATGGCCAGCCTCTTCGCCGCTTAGTCCTCCTGCCGGGGCCACCTGTTGCTGCGCGTGCTGCGGAGGTCGTGCTTCTCCTCTCGGTGGACACGCGTCTATGGTTCTCCCTCCCTCCCTCCCTCTCTGCTGTCGTGGAGTAGTGGAGCCGAATTTTGCACCAGCAGCGCTACTTGTTCCCTTTGTTCTCTCCTCCTTCTGTGCCTTCTTGCCTTTGCTGTCCTCCTCGGCCTTCTCCTTCTGCTGTCCTCCTCGATCTTCTCCTTCTGCTGTCTTCCTCGATCTTCTCCTTTCGCTGTCCTTCTCGGCCTTCTCCTTTCGCTGTCCTTCTCGGCCTTCTCCTCTTTGCTGTCCTCCTGTGCCTTCTCGCCTTTGCCCTCCTTGGCCTTTTCCTTTCGCTGTCCTCCTCGGCCTTTTCCTCTTGGCTGTCCTACTGCGCCGCCTTTTCCTCCTCTTTGCTGTCCTCCTGCTATGCGCTCTCCTCTGTGCTGCCTTCCTGTGCCGCCTTCTCCTCTTTGCTGTCCTCTTGTTTGTTCCCCTTCTACGGCAGCCAGCCGGCTATCGCCACTGGCATGATCCTACATCCGCTGTGTGTCACTGTGTCATTATGTGTGTATTTGGGGTTAATTTAGTTGTGTGTGCCAGCTATTTGTGCTAGCTCACAGACCTCGTTCTTAGTTCATGTTGTTGTTGTTGTTGTTTCTGAGGATGCTTGTTGGCAGTCCGACTGACCGATCGAGTAATAGGCTGAGGCCTTACCCGGCTTGAAATTTCTTCCTTCTTAAGCCCGTTGATGGTTGGGCTGTGTCCGTTGATGCTGACTTGGCTGTCGGTTGTTGGTGGATGATTGTCCATCAATCAGCTCACTCGCGCCAGCATCATCATGACCGCCAATAACAACAACAATAACGACGACAACGACAACAACAGAAAGATCGGCAGTCGACAGCATGGATAACGTGCCCGTGACCCGTGGATCCTAGGCGGGGCAGACACGGCCATTCTCATCGGTTGCTCTAACCCAACGAGTGAGCCGACAGATCGACCGATCGGGCCAGTAGCGGTGGTGTCGGTACCCTTTCTGTGATGATTCGGTCTGTCTCGATTGTGGCAGATGCTGACTGTCGATCAGCGACGACAACAACAACAACAACAACAAAAACAACAATAAAAATAACAGTGGCAACAGCAACAACAACACTCATATGGGCGAGCGACTGCAGCAGATTGCACACATCGAAGTGAGGGCGACCTTTTTACAGCACGCACTGTTCACCTGCTTCACTCCGATCACTCCTGATGCAACAATCGACCCGATCCACCTATATATATATATATATATATATATATATATATATATACGTATATGCATATATATATATATATATATATATATATATATATATATATATATATATATATATACGTATATGCATATATATATATATACATATATATATATATATATATATTTTTTTTTTATATATTTGTACGTGTGTATGCATGCGAGACGTATTTGCCGGCCGGCCGTGACACCTGTTCGAACTCTTGCCGAGATCACACTCCGTCTTTCCCTGTCCTCCACCTCCATGTTGGTCTTTTAATTTGCCGTCTCCCGTTTTCATTCTTTCTCGCACACTATCTCTCTCTATCTCGCTCTCCCTCTATGTTGCTTCTGTCCGTTTCGTAACCCGCTGTTAATCCGTTGCGATTTAAGAGGTCATAAACAACAATGACATGTCTGCTAGCTAACCTTTCGTGTACGGATCTGACGACTTTCGTATCGAAGCCCGCACTCGCCTTATGGTCACACGATGTTGTTTGTTGTTGTTGTTGTTGTTGTTGTTGTTGCTGTCTGAGAACGATCAAGATCCGTAAAAGGATTTAGCCTGGCTGCAAGCGTTGCAGCCAGAGATCTGGTCTCGACAAGGACCAAGACCTTTGATTTGAGATTGACATCGTTGCTAAAGATGGTATCGCTGGTATGGTATTTGATGGTAATAGTAAGGCTGCTACAGAAGCTTTAGCTGCTGCTGCTGCTGCTGGTAATATGATGAGCTTTTTGGGCTCCGCCAGCTGCCATTATCAACAATAACAACGACGACGACGACGACGACGACGACAGCAACAACAACAAGCTTGTTGAACCGAGCGCGAAACGGGAAATCGCAACGAGTTGAGTCTGCCTCAACTACTGCTCAGCAGGGCGTACGCCTCATTTGACCATTGCTTTTGCTGCTAGTTTCACTACATGAACAACTGGCGAGAGAGGCATTCTATTTAAAGAGTGGGGAATTATCGATTACTCGCTGATAGGGAGACTGACCCTTCCCATATGACCCCTAGGCTCTGCGTCGTTGTCCAGCTGCTTGGTTGGAGGGTTTGGGGAACTGGATGGACTGATGAGATTCATTTGCCCATGTCGAGCGAACGAACGTTCATTGAGGAAATTGAGGTCCATTAGTTTTGACGACCCACTAGCTGCCAGCCAGAGTGGAGCACATAAGTGAATTTGTTGTTGACAGTAGCTGGTTTTATTTACGCTATATATATATATATATATATATATATATATATATATATATATAAAGCTTACGACTGGAAACACGACACAGAAACTGCGCGCGTGCTGCCAAACAGGCAGATGAGCCAAATTGAACCAGGGTTTCGTTTTTCAAATTTTCCAGCTAGAGCTCTTCACGCAACATTGTCGAGCATTGAACAACTATGCGCTGTGTTTAGCTATTCGTTAAGAATATGAAATCCCGCATACTTTCGAGTTTTATTTTCCGGCACGGTTGCTCTTCAGTGGTTGATTGGCCTGCCCCTTATTTTAATACTTGTTTTTCTTTTTGTGATTGGTTTTATCTTTGCTATTTTCACTACTTCAATATGTGTTGTATGCTTATGACCTACTTATAGCCGCGAAATTACGAAAGCACCTGCACTGCTCAAACGAAACATAGAGATTGTGCCACGAAAACATGATTAGACAACATCAACGTCGCTCAAGATAAACGGGACCCGAGTGGAATTAGTGTCACATTTTGCAGACCTCGGAGGCAGTCTTACGCACAAGCTTAACAAGATACCTTCCCGAAAAGAGGGCTAAACCTTATATGATAGGAACCACTCAAGAAGTAGCCCTGCGAAGTGTTCTCAATTTATTAGTATTAAAATATTCAGATTATCTTGTATGACATGAAGAGCTTTGCACTCGTATCTGACTTACGAAAATATTGACATGAAATCGATCGCGTGAAGATAGCGTTTAAGAAAAAAACGACACCTGGGCTCCCAAGAAACGCTTCAGCAACATCTGCACACGAGCTTGCCCGAAAATAGACGCTAATTGAATTACTATGTGTGAGCATGTTAAACAATGCTACAATTATGAGTTGTTAAACATTGCTACAATTGTGAGTGTGTGTTAACGCAATTCTTTTAAATATTTATATTACTTCATGGTGCCCAATTTAGATGCCGCGTTCTCTCTGCAAACGGCCAAATAACACGCTTGTCTCACAACTTGACCCTCTCCTCGATCGCTCGAGGCCTCCTAAATTCGATTATTATTATTATTATTATTATTATTATTATTATTATTATTATTATTATTATTATTATTATTATTATTATTATTATTATTATTCTCATTATTATTATAATATTATTAGACTATAAACACCTGAGCAATTCAAGTAGCGCGCAGCCGTTTCATTGCGATTTTCGTCTCGAAATATTTCTATTGGCGTTATTGCTATTATCGTCATTGTTTTCACTCCTGTCTGACGTTTATTGCTGTTGCTAGTTGCGACGATGAGCCGACCGTTTTTTCTAAAACTAATAGTGTCTGTCATAAAATCTTAGCGTTGGCAGTATTACATGGTTGTTGTAACACTTGTTGTTGTTGTCGTTGTCATTATCATAACTTTCGTCGTCATCAATCGTCAACAACAACGACAACAACAACAGTACAGTAACAATGAATTGAAGAGCCACTATTGATCGAATCACCACCGTTCGTTGCCCGTCCACGTGCCCGATCGGCCACAAAATACTTCTGCTTTCTTTCGCTGCCGTTTTTTGTTGTTGTTGTTGTTGCGGTTGTTCTTTTTTGTTGCTGTTGCTGCTGTCCTTGTTGCTGTGGCAGCTGCAAGCGCATCGCTGTCTCTTCGATATTCGAGTGGCCCGAACACGACAACCCGATGATGCTGTGATGCTGGTGCAGAGATTATGTCTTAGAGACATAGGTAGAGGCTGAGGTGGTGGTGGAGCGCTGGGCGCTGGCGAACGCCGCCGCTCAACCGCCGGACAACTACGAAATGAATGGCTGACTGGCAGGCTGCGGCCGGCCGATCGAATTGCACGCTTTGCAGAACAGAAAAGCTGAAAGCGAGGGTCGTTCAAGGGCGTCGGGGGGTGCGAGGAACGTTCACCCGTCCAGGTCGTTCTTCGCGTAACGTAAATGACGATTGCCCTGGTGTTTGCTGCTACCCGCTGCCACAACGAGCCACAAGCAGTGACTCCGGCCGCTACAAACAAAACGCAAGCTGTAGTGTAAGTATGTCTAGGAGAGAGAGAGAGAGAGAGAGGGCGAGGGAGTGCGAAAGGTACGCGGGAAATAAAGAGGGAGGGGGGAGAAATATAGGAAGAACGTCGGATAAAACATTTACGTGCCGCTTAAGGCGACAATATCGTCAAAAACATTATCAGTAACAGAGGCAGCATCATTTTAAGCTAGAAGCAGCAGCAGCAGCAACAACAGTGGTGGTGACACAATAACAGCAATAACAACAACAACAACAACAACAACAACAACAACAACAACAACAACAACAACAACAACAACAACAACAACAACAACAACAACAACAACAACAACAACAACAACAACAACAACATGAGCAACAGCAACATGGATGACGAGGATAACGACAATGAGAACAATAACCCATGTTACCTATTCATGTGGCGCTCTTATTGTGTTTGATTACGAAGAACATGATGAATGCAAGCTCAAGCGTTACTGCTAAGGACAGATTACTTCCTGCGATAGACTGCAGAAGAACACACTATGTAGGCCAATTGTGATTGAGGCTGGGTGGCTGACTGAAGCTAGAAGTACATAATTTTATATATATATATATATATAAAGCGACACACAAGCAATTACAGAACTAAAGCGGTGATGAACCATTAATTGGGTTAGAGGAAACTTGGAAGAGGAAAATATATATATATATATATATATATATATATATATATATATATATATATATATATATATATATCAGAGGGCGGAATGGCAAGTTAAAGTGCTTTTCATTTTGCTACCAGATACTAAGGTCTTCCGGTTTGTTTTGCTTAGAAGCGCTATGTACCAGCTATGCACAGGCCTTTATTGTTTAAGTTTGGTTCAAAGAAGTGAAGAGAGCGAGGTTCGGCGATTTTATAGGAGCCGAAAATGGAGAAGCAACGAATCTGTGCCATGTTCTGTGTTTAAAACCAAATCATATGTTCCAAAGTAGTGGAAAAGATACAAACTGTTCATAGTGAACAAGCGGAGCCCCGAAACACCGTATATACGTGGTACGTGGATTTTGCGACAGTCGTAAAGAGGTCGAACATAACCGCCTAATATCGTACTCAACGATCGCCAAGTCAGGGAGGAATTGCTGACGAATTAGAGATATCCTGTGGATCAGTTGTATTGATCGATAAGATATTTTATGCGTCAGAAGACTGGCGGCGAAGTTCATCCCAAAAAAAGTTTCTAAAAAGAGCACATCAAACACCAAGGTTCTCGACTGTTTTTGACTACAAGAAAATCATCTTCAACGGATGTTTGCCATCTGGTTCTATTGCCCATAAGGAATACTACTGCAAAATTTGCAGAAGATTGCGCGAGAAAGTTCGACGCAAGCAGCTTGAACTCTGGACAAACAACTTTTGGATCCTCCATCACATCAACGCCCTGGCGCACACATCCTTACTGATTTCGATTCTTATATTTCCGAAACCTCCCTCTCGACGAAGTTGGATCCGAGCGACTTTTCCTGTCCCCAGAGATAAAACGATTTAAAGGGGCAACGCTTCGAGACTTTAGAGGAGATAAAGAAAAATCGAAAAAGCAAAGCAACTCGACTACCCGATTCTAAAATACGCGTTTAAAGGTGTTTCGAAAAGAGCGATAGAAGGTGGCACAAGTGTTATGTAACAATGTATCAGAATCCGCCCTGCTCTATGCGCCCTCGTATATATATATATATATATATATATATATATATAAGCCGCGCTCAGCTCTGCCCTTTAGGCAACTTGCTCTTTTGAAATAGAACAGGGCAGGGTAGGTCTGCCGAATCCGAAGATGGAACTTTACTTAACAACGGAAAAACTCGTAGAGCAAAATGCATATATGAAAAGGGAAACTCTGTACGGGCATGCTGGCGAGTTCTTCGTGCAATTTACGATGCTCGCCAAATTCAATATAACCAACCGGCCTTGAGAGAACAC